>JAJOZX010004309.1:77500-90000 GCA_023014485.1 Bathynomus jamesi
ATAAATGGAATGCCACACTGATCAAAAACTGCAAGAATGCAATCGCTGAGCCCCTATACTGGATATGGAGACGATCATTAGACACGGGAGAAATACCGGGCATCCTGAAGAGCGCGAACATAGTCCCAATATATAAAGGAGAGATCGATCCCAGGCCAAAAACTATAGGCCAGTGTCGCTTACATCTCATCTCACTAAAATATTTGAAAGAATAGTTAGACAGAAAATCTATGACTTTTTGGAAACTCAGAAAAAATTCAATGATAACCAACACGGGTTTCGATCGGGCAGATCATGCCTATCACAACTAATGGAACACTACAACAACATTATTGATTCACTTAAAAGTAATGAAAACTATGATGTACTATACACAGACTTTGCTAAAGCGTTCGACAAGTGTGACCACGGAATCATAATACATAAACTGAAATATATGGGAATAACAGGAAAAGTAGGGAAATGGATATATAATTTCCTTAGTGAGCGGAGGCAAGTCGTTACAGTACAAGGAGTATCTTCATCAGAATCAGAGGTCCTCAGCTCAGTACCACAAGGAACAGTATTAGCTCCACTACTCTTCATAATCATGCTAACTGACATAGATGAGGACGTTAACAGAGACAGCACAGTAACATCCTTTGCGGATGACACAAAGATCAGTAGAAAAATAAGAAACCCAGAAGACATAGGATCTCTACAAACCGACATAAACAAAATCTACAAGTGGACTGAAGACAACAATATGAAGTTTAACACCGAGAAATTTCAGCTATTACGGTACGGAAAAGAGAAGACCTAAAGTGCATGGAATATTATACCCCAAATGGACAGGAAATTCAGAGAAATTCCAGAGCAAAAGATTTAGGGGTTGTAATGACAGATGATGCGAAATTTGAAACACAAAATAAGATAGCAGTAAACAGAGCAAAGAGAATAACGGGTCAGATATTGAGAACTTTTAAACGAAGGGATAGGAATGTAATGATTCCTCTACTGAAAACCCTGATCATACCCAAATTAGAATACTGCTCGGTCCTAACTTCCCCATATAAAAAAGAAGACAATAGACAGCTGGAGGGGATCCAAAGAAGCTTCACAGCCAAGATCAATGGGTGCAAAGAACTAAATTACTGGGAAAGGTTACGAGAAACTAGACCTATATTCAGTGGAAAGGAGAAGAGAGAGATACACCATTATTTACACTTGGGAAATAATGGAGAAACTAGTCCCTAATCTTACTCTGAATCCCATAACTCCCCAAACAACGATGGAAAGTAGAAGCGGTAGACTGTGTCGTATTCCCAAATTGAAGGCGAGACAGGGAACATCCTTAACCCTGAAAGAAAATAGTTTTGTAGTGAGAGGACCAAAACTGTTTAATCAGTTGCCCAAAGACCTAAGAAACACGAAGGGAGTTGCAGTGGAAATCTTCAAAAGAAGACTAGACGCCTGGCTCAGAACAATCCCCGATGAGCCGGGCGTACCTGGCTATGTGAGGTGGAGAGCGCAAGAATCCAACTCACTACTTCACCAGGCCAACTCGAGAGGAGGGGCGACAAGCTTGACCTTCGCGAAATGAGAAATCACCGCGCGGAACCTTTGTAAGGTTGTAAGGTTGTAAGGTTGATGGTTGTAAGGTGGAGGGATCAGGGGGTGGCGGGCGAGTCGTGTATCTATTATAACCACTTTATTAAGATAACATTGAAACTGCTTGCTATGACAAATTAACAGCATTTTTGACATTTACAAGCCTTAGGCGTAGGTTGGATCTCACACGCGCAAAGATTCTCTTGTTCGATCTATAAGGCACCGATGACGTCCTGACCTATGTTTAACTTTTCATCTATTAAATGTACGATTTGTATGTATAATACAAAATTTTGCGAATTAATTTCCTCTCGTTTTATACTAGTTCAAATATACTGCATATATATATATATACGGCATGCGAAGGTGCCCCCTCAGGGCATTGGTTTCTGCTCGCATGTAGGAGAATTACGACTTCTGATTGATCGAGGTCCATGGTGTAGTGGATAGTATATCTGACCAGCAATCGGATGATCCCGGGTTCGATTCCAGGGTGGTACCTCATTTTTCATTTGTTCGTTCTCCCTCCTCATCTTGTGCGGAACGTTCTTCTACACAAGCGTCGTTCTTTACATATACATATATATATATATATATAAAACCATGCCTGTAACGAATTATATATATATATATATATATATATAATATATATATATATATATATATATATATATATATATATATATATATATATAGTCAAAATATATAAATAAAAAATATTTATTGGAGTCATTAAATTACGACAATTTAATTTCCTCCTTTTCCACCATCTTCCTAAACGAATCTTTGGTCCAAATGTTTGGAAAATATTATACACATAAAGTTGCCTTTTTAGGATCATTCGTGCGTTAAAGAAATACAACCAACCAACCGAAATATAATCTCCTCCTTCCAAAAAGAATTAAAAAAAAAAATCTTACCAAAAAGGCTTTTCTTATATTTTTACTTAATTTATTTGAGAGTTTATTTTTTTTTGTCAGACTTGGGGGGGGGGGGGGGGGATTTCGCCCCTTATTAGTTTGTAGGTTTAGAGGATAATGGATTTTTCTCTCTCTCTCTCTCTCTCTCTCTCTCCTTCTCTCTCTCTATTTTATCATCTACAAGGACGCCCACAGGCGTTGGTACACTAGGCACGTGCCTATAATTGATATTCGAATAAACTATATTAATGAAGGAATTGTGTAGTAAATTGTGTGCTCGCGCCTTTATAATAATAATAATAATAATAATGATAATAATAATAATTGTTATTAGTTTAAATGGATCAAGTAAAGATAAGCACCCCCAACCTTTTTTAGTTAGCTTTATAAGGCTAACTAACGAAAATATCACGACTTAACCTAACCAATCGTTAGGTCAACTGTACGCCCTTGACGATTGGTTAGGTTAGGTCGTGATATTTTCGTTAGTTAGCCTTATAAAGCTAACTAAAAAAGGTTGGGGGTGCTTATCTTTACTTGATCCGTTTAAATTATTCTTTAATGCTTTATCACATTACAGGGTATCATTTATTTAAATGATACCCTGTGAAATGTACGTGGCAAAAATAACGAGCGTGTGAGATATTAATCATAATTAAGCAGTTATATATTTTGTACTTTGGTAGTGCCTACAATGGCCTGTCGGGCTGCGGGCGGCCTTGTATATATTAACGATATGGACGTTGGGCTTCGAAGTACAATTTCTAAATTTGCGGATGACACCAAATTAGGAAATAGTGTAAGTACTGAGGAGGGCGTAAGAAGGCTTCAAAATGATTTTGATAGGTTGGGCAAATGGTCTGCTACTTGGCAGATGCTATTCAACTCGAACAAATGTAATGCACATAGGTTACAAGAACCCGAAGACCGATTATTCTCTGTTGAGGAAGAACGTTACTGAGACTGATCTAGAGAAAGACTTAGTTTATATCAATAATGATCTCAAATCGTCAAACACTGCAGAAGTCAAGAAGAGGTCCTTAAAAATAATAGGCTATATTAGAAGACAGTTCCAATTCAGAAATAACGAGATTGTAATGTCTCTTTACAATTCACTCGTTAAACTTCAACTCGAGTATCGTGTTAAGTTTTGGTCTCCGTCCCTTAGGAAGGATATAGAAAGTTTGGAAAGGGTACAAGCAAAATTGATCCCTTCAATGAGACTTTAAAACTACGAAAGTAAATTACAGTGTTTACATCTGTTTACTTTAGAGAAGAGGAGATTGCGCGAAAAGCTTATTCAAGTTTTCAAGATGCTTAATGGAATAGAGAGGGTAAACTACAGGAAATTATTCTCATTTAATATCACTCCGACGAGAAATAATGGTTTTAAATTGGAACTAAAAACATTTAGTACCTCCATTTGCGGTAATTTCTGCTTTCCTATTTCTCTTTTTTTCACTCTTCCTTCTCTTGGGTGGGTGGGTGCGTTTGAAGGGTGAGGGCATGGTGTGGAAAATCTGATTTCCTTTCTTAATTTCTTTTTCAACCCCTTTCCTGTAGAAGCATTTCATCACCTTGCCAGCGTGATGCCTTTGCTCGTACATGAGTGTAGACATGGCGAGTTTGCCTAATCCTTTTGGGACAGGAGTGGGCCATGGGGTCTTCGTTGACCCGATACCTAGGCAAATAGAGCTGTAAATATTTTGTATAAAATCAAAACATATGTTCGAGGTATTTGTGATGGTACCACATAGTTGATATAAGATTAGCATAAACATATTATTATTGTTAATTTATACAACGATGCTCTCTAGTGTACGATTTTTGTGTGTGCATAACGTAATTGTCGAGCTAGTTTATATATTCGCCTCTTTCCTGTAAAATTTCCTTGGCTACTTTTCCAGGGTCAAGGTATTTTCTTCAACCTTTTTCCATACCAGCCTCTGGCACGGAGGGAGGGAGGGTGGGGAGAGAGCCTTATGCTTTTCTATTCAGCTCTCGAGTGGATCGAAAGGTCTTTGAGGCTTCTTCTTGTCCTTGTAACTCCTTGTAACTCCTTGTAACTCTCTCTATCTGTGTGTGTGTGTGTTTGTGTGTGTCTCCCCCGAAGCTCTATTTTTTTTTTTTCGGTTTTAATTCAAATAAAAATATGGTATTACAAAAATCTTTTTGCATCGGTTTTTTTACAAATATTTTTTTTGTTTTAGATGAAAAGTGAAAAATGACTCCTTCCTCCTTCCTTGATTTCAAATTAAAGTTACAAGAAAAGAGAGAGAGAGAGAGAGAGAGAGAGAGAGAGAGAGAGAGAGAGAGAGAGAGAGAGAGAGAGAGACAGAGAGCATCAAGAGGTGAAATTGTCTGGGAAAAGTTTTCATTGCGTCATAAATTCTTTTCTCTTTTAAATTGAGGAAAAATTGTTGGTGAAAAAAAAACGAAACTAAGATGAAAGTTTTGATGAAAAACAAATATAAACCTGAGATATAAAAGCAAAAAACTGAAAGAAACAGTCTCTCTCTCTCTCTCTCTCCTCTCTCTCTCTCTCTCTCTCTCTCTCTCTCTCTCTCTCTCATAAAGCATACTAAAAAGACACTTTTCCTGAAACGTAGCCATGCAAGATGATTACTTTCCCCGTATCGTTCTTACATCCTCCAATCGATTACTTCCCACTCATTGTAATTCTCATTCCCATCCGCGTAATTCCCCTTACAATCCGCGTAATTCCCATTCCCATCCGCGGTCCGCAAATGAAAATGCGCAAAGTGAAAATTTTACATTTGAGAAAAGAGTTTCTTGATTTGAGAAACAATATCACGCCATTCCCAGTCAAGGTAAAGGCGCCAAGTGGGAATGGCTAATATTTCCTAACCTAACTTAATTTAACCTATCTAGCCTAAACTAACCTAACATTAGCTTAACCTAACCTAGCATAACCTAACCTAACCTAACCTGACCCAAAGTGGGAAAGTCGTGGATAAGAATGACACTGGCATAAATTGGGAATAAACCGATTTGAAAATGTCTCCTTTGAAATTCGTGCTCTCAGCTTTCCACTTTTGGCCCAGGAATGAAATGGAAATGATAGTGAGTGAGATGATACCCACTCCTACAATCTCCCGTTCGCCAGTCCCTCATTTCCACACTTTTGCCCTCCAAATTCCTTCACTGCGAGTTTGCAGTCTCTTTAAGCTATATCTTTTATGGAATCTGGTTCTGCGTTGGAATTGCTCTTTGCAGAAATTAATTCAATTGGTTTCAATTTTTTGGTATGCTCTGCAAATCCGATAGTACTCCATTTCCCAATCCTTGTAATGCAGAAATTACTCCATTTTGCCTTTCTGATTCGCGTCAACACGAATTCAGCGTTTGGGCTAATTTAATTAGCGATATATATATACACACAGTACATATATATATGTTGGGGATGATGATGATGACTGATGATGATGACAATGTCTGTTCGTTTATAGACACCTAAACGGCCTAGGGTAATCTGCACCAAATTTAGAATATATGTATACAATATACATATTAAGGTAGAACCAGGGAATGTTTTAGCAACAAACTCGCCCCTCCCAGTATCCCCCTAGGTTGTGTTTCGGGGGAGGAGGGGGGTTGTGCGAGTACGAGGGCCGAACTCTCCAAACCAGTTTTGGGATAGACGCGTTTAAACTTTGTGACTATTGTGTTTGAGGGGCACATAGCGCAAATACACGCATTGAAAATAACTACATTTTGAGCATGCGAAAGGGGTATTTGAATATGCCAAGTTGTCTGTAGATGGGGGAGGGTTGAATTATTCATTCATGGAACAATCGCAAAGTCGCCCCTTGTACTCGCGACCCCTCATATATACAATATATACCTTCCAACCTTTCAAATGTTCCGTGCGATGATTTATCATTTCACGAAGGTCAAGCTTGTCGCCTCTCCTCTCGAGTTGGCCTGGTGAACTAGTGAGTTGGTTTCTTGTATTCTCCACCTCACATCGCCAGGTACGCCCGGCTTAAAGGTTCTCAGTATCTGCTCAGTTATTCTCTTTGCTCTGTTTATTGTTATATTTTGTGTTTCAAATTCCGCATCATCAGTCATTACAACCCATAAATCTTTGGCTCTAGAATTTCTCTGAATTTCCTATCTATTTGGGGTATAATATTCCATGGATTTTACGTCTTCTCTCTTTCCCTACCTTAACAGCTGAAATTTCTCAGTGTTAAACTTCATATTGTTGTCTTCCGTCCACTTGTAGATTCTGTTTATGTCGGTTTGTAGAGATCCTATATCTTCTGGGTTTCTTATTTTTCTACTGATCTTTGTGTCATCGGCAAAGGATGTTACTGTGCTGTCTCTGGTAACGTCCTCATATATGTCAGTTAGCATGATTATGAGGAGTAGTGGAGCTAATACTGTTCCTTGTGGTACTGAGCTGAGGACCTCCGATTCTGATGAAGATACTCCTTGTACTGTAACGACTTGCCGCCGCTCACTAAGGAAATTATATATCCATTTCCCTACTTTTCCTGTTATTCCCATATGTTTCAGTTTACGTATTATGATTCCATGGTCACACTTGTCGAACGCTTTGGCAAAGTCTGTGTATATTACATCATAGTTTTCATTACTTTCCAGTGCATCAATAATATTGTTGTAGTGTTCCATTAGTTGTGATAGGCATGATCTGCCTGACCGAAACCCATGTTGATTATCATTGAATTTTTTCTGAGTTTCCAAAAAGTCATAGATTTTCTGTTTAACTATTTTTTCAAATATTTTAGCAAGATGAGATGTAAGCGACACTGACCTATAGTTTTTGGCCTCGGATCGATCTCCTCCTTATATATTGGAACTATGTTCGGGCTCTTCAGGATGCCCGTATTTTTCCCGTGTCTAGTGATCGTCTCCATATCCAATATAGGTGCTCAGCGATTGCATTCTTTCAGTTTTTGATCAGTGTGGCATTTCATTTATCCGGTCCGGCCGCTGTGTCTGTTTTTAGTTTCCCAATGGTTTATGTAATATCATCCGTCGTAAAGTCGAAATCCGTTATACTTTCCCCTTGTAGTTCTTCTTCAAAAAACGCATTTCTATGCATATCAATTTGTCAGTGTTTGGGATACTGAAAGATGATTCGTACTGAGCTCTTAATATTTCAATTACTTCTGTTAGATCATCAGATAAAGCACTGTTCTCGTTTTTCAAAGGTCCGATAGTCGCGTGGTTTTTCTACTTTCTTTTTGCGAAATTATAGAAGTACTTTGAGTTAAACTTTATCGCTTCTATAACGTCATCTTCTTCTTTTTCTGTATGCTTCTCAATTAGTTCCTGTATGACGTCATCGATACTCTGCAGTTTATCATTTAATATTTTTCTGATGTTGTTATCTTTACAGTTACTTAATTTTGCAGTCACTCTTTTCTCTTTCGGAGCAATGACCTCTTTTGCCTCTCGAACCTGCTTCTCCTTCCTCTTTGTTGTATTTTTGGAACATGTTTTTCCACAATTTCCAGCGTCTTTTCCTCTAAAGTCATTAGCATCTCTTCCGTTGTCTTGGCCTCGAAAATGGTTTTCCAATCTATTATTAATTCCATGCTGAATGCAACACCTTCCCAGTTTATAGCTTTGGAGTGAAAATTAAAAATTTTGAATTTGCTTCTTTCTGTTGTTCGTGTTCTTTCCTTTCCTGTTGCTTTTATACTGGTTGTTATTTCAATAATGTTATGGTCCAATATTATAGTTGGGGATATTTCTACATTACCAATTAGATTGCTGTTGTTTGTGAATATCAAATCTAGGCAGATATATATATATATATATATATATATAAATAATCCTGGTGTTTTTTTTTTTTAATTTTTGCATTCATAGCCTCACGTATGATGTGGAGTCAGTTACAGTGATTGGTAAGATAAGTGTAACCCAAGTATTTTAAACAATCAAATTATGTGGTTATGACGATTAGAGTCCATTCGGTGATTCGGTGAATCGGTAATTAAGCTTAATTTTTTTCAACAAATATTTATAAATTAAAATTCCACATAGAAAATAAGATATTTGAAACAAAATGGCGTTTACTCATCTCTATACTGTTAAAATTTCATGTATTTTAAATGCCTTAAATTACGATTCAAGCCTTGAAAACATTTTCATTGTTTTGCATGTCTGTTTTGCATGTCTGTCGTTACACCAAGTAAAGCGAAGTTGGGTTTGCTCTGTAGCTGGATGGATGACCCTAACTCCCCTCTCCCGCTCTTCTTTTCCCTCTTATATTCAACATTCTCTCTCCCCTCGACTGACTTCCACCCACTCCAAAGTCACTAAAGTTAAGCAAGCTATTACACCTATCACCTATTTTAGATTTATTATACAGGGTGATTCACTCGCTGGTAGCCTCAACGGCTATATTAACGATACTTTGGGGATACCAGCGACTGAACCACCCTGTATAAAAATAAACTAGATTTTTATAATATAAATAATCCGTCTATTTAAGACATTTGTTTACTGTATGGCGAAATGAACGAACTATATTCACCACATTTTGTATCTTATTGTTTTCAATATCTTTAATCCAGATCTATTGTTTAAATATTCCGCATTCACATATTCATTAACTAGAGGCTAATTAACAGTCATTAACGAGAGGTTAATTAACATCCATTAACGAGAGGTTAATTAACATCCATTAACGAGAGGTTAATTGACATTCATTAATTAGAGGTTAATTGACATTCATTAGCTACAGATTAACTGATATTCATTAACTAGAGGTTAATTAATATCCATTAACTAGAGGTTAATTAACATTCATTAACTAGAGGTTAATTGATGTTCATCAACTAGAGCCACATTTCTGTATTTTTTTTTTTTTATGTAATTAAAATTATTAACTTTGTTACCGTCTGAACATTTGCAAGACATCGGTAATCCGTCCATATGCAAGTAATTTATTTTCCAAATTTAATCCGTTAAGGTTCGTGAAATTAATGGATTAATTCAGATTAACAATATTGGTAAGTGAATTTAAAGTACTGTACATGATAAAAATTTCATCAAAATTGATGAATTTTTTTTTTTTTAACGAATTATCAAAAATATATAAATTTAACCCTTTTTATTGTAACGAATTTTGACTTAATGTTTCTCAATTTTTATTTATCTTTGTTTTGAGACTTTACTTTGGGAATGTTAATGTTAACTATAAATGTGCAAGACTTGGGAATATGAACCCACTTCGTCATCCAAATTACTGCTTACTCGTGTTTGTAACTGGTCTGAAGGAGATGAGGATCTGTTGACCAATCATGAAGACGATCTCGTAGACGCTCATCTAATAGAATTTGCTGGTTCCAATCTTCAATCGGAAGATGTGACCTGATATTTGATAGTTTGAATTAGTTCATCATTCGATGACAAAAATTTAATCCATCTTCAATGATGATTTTTCATGCGATGAATCCGACAAACGCGCAAATCAATCTTCAATGATGAATCTTCTTACTGCGAATTCGATATGTACATAAATCTCTCTCCCTTCAAAACAAACTGGATGGATGATCGGCGAGCGGAGATAGAACCATAGTCTTGAGTCGGCTGAAACCCCACTTTTATATAAATTTAAAAAAAAAATGGTGTTTTCTTCGTTCTCTTCTTCGTTCGTCACGATGAAATACGATGTGTTGCTTTTGTCACGTTGGTCATCACGTAGGTTCGATTCTCTCAAAACTACGTACTGTCATTAGTTACTGTTTCTCGTTAAATTTATTTACTGAAGGGTAGAGATTCAAAAACTTTTTCATTGATTGTTTATAATCTAAGCTTTAATAATCAAAATTTACATTACTCTCTCCTTCATCAGCTGATGAAGGAGAAAGTTCTTCCTTTAAGTGTTTCTATTCTCATAAGACTCGTAAAGTAAGCAATTCGTACACCTCACCTAATTCCTCTAAATTCTAAATCTCGTGAGGTTACATGGGTTTATATAGGTAAGTATACAGAGTGATGTATTTATGCATCACCCTGTACAAGTAATTTACTAATTTACATAAGTTGTCGGATCCGAAAAAGATATTTTGTTTCTATATGCAATTATTTGGAAAATCCAATATTATTAAAGGATTTATGTAACGTTATATAACGTTCTATATATATATATATAATATATATATATATATATATATGAAAAATTATTTCACGAAAGTGACACGTGAAAAATATTTATGATGAATAAAACCACGAAAGGAAAAGAAACACAAAGGGGTGCTCAAGCGCTTTCGTCTAATGACATCCTCAGGAACACTGGAGTGAAAGGACAGATCAAGGCAATATATAGGTTACAAAAATAAACATACATACATATTCATATATATATATATACATATATATATATTATATATATATATATATACACATACACATATACATACATATACATATATATAGTAAGCATAGAAAAAATTGTGGGAGGAGCAAACAACATTTGTATGGAAAATTGACACTTATAGCACTTCGGCCGACATTCAATATAAATTCAAATGGCTTGTTTATGAAACAGGTCACAAAAGAATAAAGAATAAAAAAAATATAAATATAAATTGAGAAAAAATTAATTACAAAATAGTGCCTTAGTGATATATATGTCACAGCCTAAATAACCATAAAGAAATAAACCGACAAATAAAAAACCACAAATATATATATATATATATACACAACATACACATATAAATATATAAAGTAAGTAAAGAAAAACTGTGGGAGGATAAACACATTTGTATGGGAAAAATGACACTTTTAGCACTTTGGCGACCTTCAATATATATTCAAATGGCTTGTTTATGGAACAGGTCACAAAAGAATAAAGAAATAAAAATATAAATATAAATATTGGAAGAAAAAAAATAAAAAATAAAAAATTACAAAATAATGCCTTAGTGATATATGTCGGCCTAAATAACCATAAAGAAATAAACCAACAGATAAAAAACCAAAAATTGTAAGTGGAGTCTACAAATTCAAGCTCAAAAGGGAAGTTTACAATCAATTTAATAGATGATGCCAAATTGATATATATGTCACAAAGAAATAAAGAAATAAACCAAAAAAAAAATAAATAAAAAATTAAAAAATTAAAAAATAATAAAAAATAATAATAATAAATTGAAAAATAAATTTTAAGAGAGACACCAATTTATAAGGAAAAGATTACCAAAGGTTTTTTAGTTATCGTCTGAATCATGCATATTATGGTCACAACGAATAAAAAAGTACAAGTAAATATAAATTGGAAAACAAAATGCCTAGATGATATATAAAGAACCATAAAAAATATATACAACATATATACGGTATATATACGAAATATAAACGCAATATATACAGAATAATATATATATATGCATAAGGGAAAAAATTACCAAAGATTTGTTTTTATAATTATTGTCTGAAAAAACGGTAGGTCGCAAAAGAATAAAGAAAAAAATAAATATAAATTGAAAAAATTACAAATAATACAACTACACATGTATACCCGCATAACCAAATATATATACATATACGTACATATATACAAACACACACACACACACATATATAATATACATATATACATATATATATATATATATATATATATATATATATATATATATATATACAAGCTTGACCTTCGCGAAATGAGAAATCATCGCACAGAACCTTTGTAAGGTTGTAAGGTAAGGTAAGGTACATACACATATATACATATATACGTATATATATACACACAAACATACATACATACATACATATACATATACACACATACATACATATACATATACACACATATACATACACACGCATTTAACTGCAATGACCACGCACATACTCACATACACACACATACACATACACGCATACAGCAAAAATTGAAAAATAAAATTGTAAGAGAAACCTACAGATTTATAAAGAAACAAAGACAAAAACAAATTTTTACCAAAGATTTAACAACCT
>JAJOZX010004309.1:100000-172500 GCA_023014485.1 Bathynomus jamesi
ATCACCAACGAAATTAACCTTGAAAATATGACGTTGAAGAGTGTATAACTGAACAATTTGTTTGTCCTACAAACAACTTTAAGAGATTATTTTTCCATTTATCAATGAATCAATGACTTGGCTCCAAAAATCCTTTCAGTGGATTTCTGTCGAAATTATCCGAGAAGGAGCATGAGAAACTCATTGATATTTCAATGGACACGACTTTCAAATTAATATTTCACCTAAAAGTAATGTTAACTTTTTGGTTATTTTTAAAGGAGTATCTGGAAAAGTGTTTATCGATCAGTTAAGTGTCTAATGCCATTTGCTATAACTTATTTGTGTGAGAAAGGTTCCACATTATACAGGGTGCCCCATAACTACGGTCTCATAGAAGATTTATTTGAAATTAAAGTTACAAAAGTAATATATTAGAATTAGAGCAAATGTTCAAAATGATGTCTTGGTTTGGGACCTTTTTTTTGTTGCAGATAGAATAACGCACAATGGCTAATATGAAAGTGAATTACACCCGTGAGGAAAAGGCCTCCGCCTTTTCCTTACGAGTGTAACTCATTTCCATATTAGTCATCTAGGTTCGGTTTCAAGGGTGGGTTAAGGGTTGGGGGGGGGTACCGTGATGGAAGGAATTAAATAAAAGGGTTCAACGGCTTTAAAGTATGAAAAAAAAAACAATGTTCTAGTCTAGTAGTTCTCAAACTAGGGTATGGCGTACCCCCAGGGGTACGCGAGGGGAATTTTAGGGGGTACACGACGGGGTCCTGAAAATATAATAACCCTTTTAATTTTATATACGATTAACAAACCTGCCAAAAGTCACACGGTGGTAAAGAAAGTAAAAATTCTCTCTCTCTCTCTCTCTCTCTCTCTCGAAAATCCAGAAAATCCCTTGAAAGAATTCAAGGGGTACAGAAGAAGCAAAAAAAGGTTGGGAACCGCCGCTCTCGTCTACCCACATCTCACATACAACATTATTACGTATGGAAGTGCATCAGTTTACATTATTAACCTTTTAATAACAAAAAAAACATAAGAGAATTATTAGAAAAATAAATAAATAAGATAGATTTTTATGTTCATACATTATGAATGTTTAAGCATCTGCGTATATTAAAATTTATAGACATATTTGAAGTACGGATGTGCTCCTTAAGGCCGGCCGCACGCAGGATCGTCTTGCGACTCACGACTAGCGACTTGGTTCGTGACGACTCGAGTCGCGTATGATTTTGCATTGACAGAATGGGGGCTCCGTACACTACAGCGACCGCAGAGTTACACAAAAATCATCAGTGTAATAGAAATTCTTACATTTATTTAGCGATGAAATTATGGAACGATCTACTGGATGAATTAAAATCAATCAATTCAATCTGGATGAATTAAAATTAATCAATGCTCACTTATCTTGACTAAAGCGATTAAAACTTAACAAATTCCAAAGTTACTGAAAACACTCCTTTCTTTAATACTGTTATTATTTCTTATTACTTAATTGCTGTTGTCAATATTAAAATTTTTATTATCCTTCTAATAATTTCTTCTATTACTTCTCACTCATTTTCATACTGGTTTCACTGTGTACAGAGTGTTCAAAAAGAAATGCAACCCATCGGAGAATGCATATATCATTGTAACCTAACCCTTTTTGTTTTGTTTCGGGTTGAGTTTCTTTTGGGACACCCTGTATTAAGTTTCTTATATACAGTCCTAGTCTGTAAGTTCCCTTTAGTTTTGAAAACTTTTATAAAAATGTATTAAGAATATTACAATTATATCTAAGTAGTAGATTCCAGCCTGTAAAGTGTGTACTTACTAAAAGCAGTTTAACTGTATACAGCATCTGTATTTAATAACTAAAAACAGTTTACAACTTATACAACATCTGTATTTAATAATAATGAAATTATATTTATCTCTATATGTAAACTCTGTAAATATTTGTAAATAAACTGAATTAGAGTTAATTTAACTCAATTTAGTGTTTTGATTTCCTACGCTTTGGTCACACTGCCATGAAGCGTCATGATTATCTTGCGGAAGTTCATGATAAATTAGTGGTGACACAGCTTCTTATGGCATTATTTTTTCATTTTATTGACAAAACTCAATCATTACAGAGGTAACATTAGAGTTACACATGTTTAGTTAGCGTACAAAAATAGTTAATTTGTTTTTAATGGTTACAAATATAGGATCACCTGAAGATCAGGGCCCCCAGCCTTCGTTAGTAGTTTTATAAGCTAATTAACGAAAATATCACGACCTAACCAGTAGTCAAGGGCGTACAGTTGACCTAACGATTGGTTAGGTTAAGTCGTGATATTTTCGTTAGTTAGCTTATAAGGCTAACTAAAGAAGGCTGGGGCCCTGATCTTCAGGTGATCCCAAATATATTTACTGAGATTAACGTGTGCTACTATAAAATATAAAAATTGATAATAGAAAGCTGGCATGTAGTTTGATTTTACAAGAACTAAAGCCGACGCCCTACTGTGGAACAGCTCCGGAGCAGGAGTTATTGGGGTATCCTGGATCTGTAGTTGGGGGTTTATAATGATTAATTATAGAGCAGGGCTGGGGCCGGAGCTGAACTTTTGGAGCCCAGCGGAGCTGGAGTCACCCAAA
Organism: Bathynomus jamesi; assembly: GCA_023014485.1. Lineage (NCBI taxonomy): Eukaryota > Metazoa > Arthropoda > Malacostraca > Isopoda > Cirolanidae > Bathynomus > Bathynomus jamesi. The sequence continues at coordinate 102,632 of JAJOZX010004309.1, forward strand.
TTGTAGTTCGATCAACACTATTAAGTAATTTTTGGGCCTCATATTCTGAGATTATTTTAAATATTTGCGTTCATGGTCCTCCTTCTATCATTTCGATGTGTTTACATTTTATACCTAAAATTTGGGATATATCCTTAAAATTTCTATTTCTAAAATTTGGGACATATCCCAATTGGGACATATTTTCTAGATGCTTATCTCGCCTTAAACCTCAAGTTAGAAACATTTTTTAACGCATGAAACTACTGTGGAATCTTTATTCGGATTCTCCCATCTTTGCTTCCAAATTTTCACTAATCTCTAAATGTTCTCCTCCCTTTTTTTGTAAACTTCCTTCTTAAACTGACAGATGACAGGGAACAGACGGTCTGTTGTAGGTTCAGGTTTTTTGTACACTAAAAACCAAGGCATCGTCAAAAAGAACTGCCAAGTTCTAAGTTTAGAAGGTTTTATATATATATATATATATATATATATATATATATATAAATAACTGCAAACACGCAGTATAATTAACGTAAAGAACGACGCTTGTATAGGAGATATTCCGCGCAAGATGAGAGCGAGAGAACGAAACAAATGAAAAAATGAGGTAACCACCCGGGAATCGAACCCGGGATCTTCCGATTGCCGGTCAGATATGATAACCACTACACCATGGGCCTCACTCCTTCAAATGCCGTAATTCCTCTACATACACGCAGAAACCAATGCCCCAAGGGGGCACCTCCCGCATGCCGTAACATTATATACATTTAACTGCAAACAGGCAGTATAATTAACGTAAAGAACGACGCTTGTATAGGAGATATTCAGCGCAAGATGAGAGAGAGAGAACGAAACAAATAAAAAAATGAGGTAACCACCCGGGAATCGAACCCGGATCTTCCGATTGCCGGTCAGATATGATAACCACTACACCATGGGCCTCACTCATTCAAATGCCGTAATTCTTCTACATACGCTCAGAAACTCATTTTTTCATTTGTTTCGTTCTCTCTCTCTCATCTTGCGCGGAATATCTCCTATACAAGCGTCGTTCTTTACGTTAATTATATTGCGTGTTTGCAGTTAAATGTATATAATGTTACGGCATGCGGGAGGTGCCCCCTTGGGGCATTGGTTTCTGCGCGTATGTAGAGGAATTACGGCATTTGAAGGAGTGAGGCCCATGGTGTAGTGGTTATCATATCTGACCGGCAATCGGAAGATCCCGGGTTCGATTCCCGGGTGGTTACCTCATTTTTTCATTTGTTTCGTTCTCTCTCTCTCATCTTGCGCGGAATATCTCCTATACAAGCGTCGTTCTTTACATATATATATATATATATATATATAGTGGGGTTGTTTAACATTTTTATGTGGGATCCGAACCACGGGTCGGTACATGATCTGGACGCAGAGGACGACCTCGCATCCAACTACTACCCAAATTAACTTCGCTGATCGATACGAAACGACGTCGCCATATATATATATATATATATATATATTATATATATATATATATATGGGATGAATTTCATAATTAAACACGTTGTGGGTTTGCATCATATATATATATATATATGATGAATAAAACCACGAAGGAAAGGAAACACAAAGTGGTGCTCAAGCGCTTTCGTCTAATGACATCCTCAGGAACACTGAAGTACATAGAAGGTTACAGCCTATATATAGGTTACCAAAAAAAAAATATATATATATATATATCTGTGTGTATTATATATATATATATATATATATATATATATATATATATATATATATATATATATATAAAAAATAAACGGAGAAATGAAATTTAAAAAAAAAAAAAAAAATGATTAAAAGATTGTGGGATGGGCATACAACTTTGTAAGGAAACACTATCGATTTTTAGCACAAGATCAAACTACCGATTTTTAGCACAAGATTAAATTAATTGTTTCCAACCAATGTTATAAAAAAAAAAAAAAAAAAAAAAAAAATTATACTGGAAATCTGCTCGGGTTTTATCACTCTACCCATCTTGTATATAAAAATAAAATGAAAATTAAAAGTTAATAAAGTAGCATACAATTTTACCAAAGATTTAGTGTTCTACCTTTCTTATCTAAATCTGTTTTGAAGGAATTCAAAACAACAGGATCGAGTTGAAAAAGACCTTTGCTTATGTTGAAGTTATTTGAAAGTTGGATAATGGCAGACTCAAGAATATTTCTATTAACAATGTTGCCAGAGTGAAAAAAACTGAAGCATTATTCCAGTCAATACAGTGGGATAACTCTGACAAATGGACAAAAAGGGCACTGGACAACTGTCCTGTTCTAACGGAATATTGATGCTGTTTTATACGTGTTTGCAAATCCTTTCCCGTCTGACCTATGTAAAAGGAATCACATTGTCTACAACCAATTTTAGAGATAATGCCTGAATTATTGGTAGGGCTATTTTTTACTATGATATTTTTCACAATATTGTTATATGAAAATACTACATTAATAGCCAAAAGTTTAAGTACATTAGCAATGCCTAAAAAGCCCGGGAAAAATGGAAGTACTAAAATATTTTTTGACAAAGTACGAGTGTTATTATTGACACGATAGAAAGTTCGTTTTGCCTTGTTGAGACAAGATTCCATAAACGCAGATGGATAACACAGATCACTTCCAATACCGTTGATTTTTTCCAATTCGGCATCGATGTATTCCGGACTGGCGATCCTAAGGGCGCGGAGAAACATTGATGAAAAAATGGCCTTCTTAGTGGGGGTGTCATGTCCCGAGTAAAAGTGCACGTAGGACAAATTGTTTGTTGTTTCCGATAGATACTAAACTTAAAACCTGGGCTTTCCTTATGTACACGCACATCCAAAAATGGGATTGAATTGTCTTGTTCCACTTCTAAAGTAAACTTAATGGAGGGGATTTGATCATTTAACTGAAGGAGGAAGTTATCCAGGTCACGATTCATGGGCCAGATACACAAAATATCGTCGACGTACCGCAACCAAGGGATGCCAACCCCAGGATTCTCGGAATGTAAGTAATTTCGAAAAACTCCATATAAATATTGGAGAGGAGGGGCGATAAGGGGTTGCCCATGGCCATCCCAAAAACTTGTTGATAATACTCGTTATTGAAAGTGAATTTACAGTCTTTGATGCAAAGCTTAATAAGTTCCAAAACAATGTGTGAAGGTAGTGGCAGGTCATACTTATGTAATTCTTGGGAGAGAAAGTCAAGCATATCATAAGAATACATAAGTATGACCTGCCACTACCTTCACACATTGTTTTGGAACTTACTAAGCTTTGCATCAAAGACTGTAAATTCACTTTCAATAACGTGTATTATCAACAAGTTTTTGGGATGGCCATGGGCAACCCCTTATTGCCCCTCCTCTCCAATATTTATATGGAGTTTTTCGAAATTACTTACATTCCGAGAATCCTGGGGTTGGCATCCCTTGGTTGCGGTACGTCGACGATATTTTGTGTATCTGGCCCATGAATCGTGACCTGGATAACTTCCTCCTTCAGTTAAATGATCAAGTCCCCTCCATTAAGTTTACTTTAGAAGTGGAACGACAATTCAATCCCATTTTTGGATGTGCGTGTACATAGGGAAAGCCCAGGTTTTAAGTTTAGTATCTATCGGAAAACAACAAACAATTTGTCCTACGTACACTTTTACTCGGGACATGACACCCCCACTAAGAAGGCCATTTTTTCATCAATGTTTCTCCGCGCCCTTAGGATCGCCAGTCCGGAATACATCGATGCCGAATTGGAAAAAATCAACGGTATTGGAAGTGATCTGTGTTATCCATCTGCGTTTATGGAATCTTGTCTCAACAAGGCAAAACGAACTTTCTATCGTGTCAATAATAACACTCGTACTTTGTCAAAAAATATTTTAGTACTTCCATTTTTCCCGGGCTTTTTAGGCATTGCTAATGTACTTAAACTTTTGGATATTAATGTAGTATTTTCATATAACAATATTGTGAAAAATATATAAAAAATAGCCCTACCAATAATTCAGGCATTATCTATAAAATTGGTTGTAAACAATGTGATTCCTTTTACATAGGTCAGACGGGAAAGGATTTGCACACACGTATAAAACAGCATCAATATTACGTTAGAACAGGACAGTTGTCCAGTGCCCTTTTTGTCCATTTGTCAGAGTTATCCCACTGTATTGACTGGAATAATGCTTCAGTTTTATTTCACTCTGGCAACATTGTTAATAGAAATATTCTTGAGTCTGCCATTATCCAACTTTCAAATAACTTCAACATAAGCAAAGGTCTTTTTCAACTCGATCCTGTTGTTTTGAATTCCTTCAAAACAGATTTAGATAAGAAGGGTAGAACGCTAAATCTTTGGTAAACTTGTATGCTACTTTATTAACTTTTAATTTTCATTTTATTTTTATATACAAGATGGGTAGAGTGATAAAACCCGAGCAGATTTCCAGTATAAATTTTTATTTTATTTTTTATATTTTTTTTTATAACATTGGTTGGAAACAATTAATTTAATCTTGTGCTAAAAATCGGTAGTTTGATCTTGTGCTAAAAATCGATAGTGTTTCCTTACAAAGTTGTATGCCCATCCCACAATCTTTTAATATTTTTTTTTTCTCAGTTTATTGTATATATATATATATATATATATATATATATATATATATATTTGTAACCTATATATAGGCTGTAACCTTCTATGTACTTCAGTGTTCCTGAGGATGTCATTAGACGAAAGCGCTTGAGCACCATTTTGTGTTTCCTTTCCTTCGTGGTTTTATTCATCATAAATATTTTCACGTGTTACTTTCGTGTTTCATATATATATATATATATATATATATATATATATATATATTATATATATATATATATATATCTATATATATATATATATATATATATCAGGTCATCCCATAAGTAATGTCGTTTTTTAGATCGGAATTTGAAGGACAAAAAAAAAACTCAACTGAAACTTTTTAATGTAGTATATATTTTCCATCGGAATCAATGACACTCTGCCAACGTCCTACAAGCTTTTCAATGCCATGTTTAGAAAATTTAGACGGTTTTGAGGCAAAAAACGTACAAAGACTGGTGTGCAGGTCATCTAAAGAAGTATACTGTTTCTCGTCAAGATAATTTTGCAGACTCCTGAAGAGATGATAATCTGAAGGCGCAAGGTCTGGAGAATATGGAGGATGTGAAGTTTTCCCACCCAAGCCCCTCAATTTTGCAGAAGTGATCCGAGCGGTATGAGGACGTGCGTTGTCGTGGTGGAACACGATTCCTTTCCGATTAACCAAAGAAGGTCTCTTTTTAGTGCAGTGTTCACTCGATCCAGTTTGTTGACAGTAGACTCGAGCGGTGTGTTGTTGGTGGTGGTAAGGTTTCAAAGTGTATTACACCACCTTTATCCCACCAACACTAAGCAACACCTTCCAAGGGTGAAGATTTGGTTTTGACTGTGGTGTCGCTGGTTCTCCGGCAAAACCCACTGTCGACGGCGCTTAACATTCTGGTACAGTATCCACTTTTCATCACCAGTCACTAAACGGTGCAAAAACGGATCTTGGAGTTCACGGGAATGAAGAGCTGTGCTAATGTTTACCCGCACCCTCAGATTGTCAACCGACAATTCATGTGGCAACCATTTTCCTAACTTAGGCACTTTCCCGAGTTGTTGCAAATGTCGATGGATGGGACGGGGATGAATTGAGTTTCTGGGCCAATTCTTCGACAGTTATTGAACGTTCTTCAAGCGCGGCTAACAGCGGGTCATCAAACTCAGCAGGGCGTCCAGAGCATGCTGCATCTGTCAAACAGCAGTCACCATTCCTAAACTTTTGAAATCATCTTTGACATTTCCTCACACGCAGATTATCATTGCCATCAACGTCCTGAATGTTTCGCGTTGCTTCAGTAGCACTATTCCCTTTTTGAACTTGTAAAGCATTATATACCTGATACGCTCTTCTGATACTGCCATGTTTATGAGGGGTTCACATAAAGCAAAACACACGTTTTCACTGGTCAAGGTCTGTAAAGTATGTAGCGAAACACGATAGATCTCCTCTTAAATATAACCTTCGGAAAATTTATGTTTAAACCGAGTAGGACTAGTTTAAACTTAATCTATCGGATGACCTGATATATTATATAGATATATATATATATATATATATATAATTAATAGCGTTTCAAGGATGCAGTCTTGACCAGTAAATTCCATCTTCGCTTCGTCTATCTTAGACGTAAATGTCGTTGATACGTATGGCTTCTGTGCCTGCACTGTCTCATTTACTGTGTGGATTTGTGAGTATTGAGCAATATTTAGTTATTGGAAAACGAAACTTACACAAACGAGGAGATGGTATATATATATATTATATATATATATATATATATATATATATATATATATAATATATATATATATATATATATATAAACCTACAAGATTATTCTAGGTGAACAATGAACGTCAACAAATTGAACAGTGAACAGCCCATATCTAAATAAAACGAGATGTGGTTTTGATAATGTTTGATAACCCCCTTCCTACGTGGACTGCATTGCGGGATACGAAGAGCGTATCCGTGCTTTGAGATGATTTTCCTGCTATGAAGTCTTTTTAATTTGAACAGGAAACGGAAATTTACGATGTTCGTCAATGGTGCTGTGAATGTCAACACCACACATATTTTAAGAGAGAGAGAGAGAGAGAGAGAGAGAGAGAGAGAGAGAGAGAGAGAGAGAGAGAGAGAGAGAGAGAAGGTTCGGGAGTGAGACAGTCGGAAAGATAGTGGTACAACACGCTGTAGAAGTATGAAGAAATATAATATGTAAAAAATTTGTGAACTTTTGTAGTCAACACGTATTGCATTACAAATCATTGTGTGTGTGTTTGTGTGTGTGTGTGTGTGTGTGTGTGTGTGCTGTTATTGAAATAGGGGTTACAATATATATATATATGTTTATATATATATATGTATGGGATGAATTTCACAATTAAAACGTGAAATGAATGAATGATGTAAACCCACAAGGAAAAAGAAAATGATTCCAAGGCCTTTTTTCCAAGGCCTGTACTTCTAAATATACGAACGAAAGGCCTTGGAATCATTTTTCTTTTTCCTTTTGGGTTTGCATCATATATATAATATATATATTATATATCAATATATATAGATATATATATATAATTAATATATATATATATATATATATATATATATATATATATATATATATATATATTAACGATTTAGATGTCGGCCTAGTCAGTACAGTTTCAAAGTTTGCGGATGAAACGAAGCTGGGTGGTAGGGCGATTAATGACGAAGATAGAGGTAAATCAGAAGATCTGAATAAATCGTTGATTGGTCAGTCACATGGCAAATGAGATTTAACGTGGATAAGTGCAAAATTATGCATATAGGTTCGCGTAACGGTAATTTTGCGTATAGTATGTCAGGGAAAGATTTAACAAGCGTAGATCAGGAAAAAGATTTAGGAGTTATAGTCACTGGTGATTTAAAAGTAGCGAAAAAGTACAGCGGCGGTCAATAAGGTGAACAAAGTGTTAGGTTTTATAGCTCGAAATTTTGAGTACAAATCGCGCGATATTATAGTTCCTCTTTATAAATCATTAGTTAGACCCCATTTGGAGTACGCGGTCCAATTTTGGAATCCGCATATGCGCAAAGATATAGACAAAATCGAAAGAGTTCAAAGACGAGCAACTAAGATGATTCCGTCTCTTAGGTCAAAGTCGTACGAGGATAGGCTTAAAGAGTTAAAATTGACTACACTCGAAACTAGGAGGTTAAGGGGTGATCTAATCCAGGTTTTCAAAATTATGAATGGGTTTGATAACGTAGATAGAGATAGGTTTTTCGAAATATCTCAATAGAGCAGCTATATATAATATATATATATATATATATAGCTGCTCTTAAAATATTACTTTTTTACCGAATTTGAATAAATGGCTCGTCTTGTTATTTTGGTTGCCGACCTCTGGACACATTAAAGGAGAAACAGGAAAGGTTTTAGTAACACACCCGTCTCTCCCAGTTCCCCTCAAGGTTGTTGCTTTGGGGCGCTTTTGCTGCGCAAGGCGCAGCGGTCATTCTAGTATATATAATATATTATATATATATATATATATATATATATATACTGTATATAATACAGGACCACGAGCCTGACCTCCGTGCGATAAGGGATCGACGTTGAAATTTCTACAGGTTAGCAGGTATATTTAAGAATAACCTACATATATGTTTTCTGTACAGCTTCTCAAATATCTGCCATTTTAATTGCTACGCTACAGAATTCTCTCAAGTAAAATAATGAGTCGCACAGACTGAAAACCCGCATTTAATAAAGTCGAACCAATCGTCTCCGGAAAGAGAGACCCTTAAAAAAAAAGGTCCTTTTGAGACGATTCAGAAAAGTTGGGTTTTTTTTTTTGTTGGTTGGTTCTTTACGGTTAAATAAACTAAAAGTTTTAATGGGGTCCATCAAGTTTCCTCTTTTTTTGGTTTTTCTTTCCCCTTTTTCCCCTCTCACCTTTTTTTTCCCCTCCAAAAATTTTTTTTCCCCAAAAATAATTTCTATGAAGAAAGTACCCCCCCCCCACACTTTTTTTTTAAGGTTTTCGCTTTATTATCATCAACTTCGCTCACAATTTATTTGGAGGTTATTATGGCTTTAATTTCGAATTGAGGAAAGGGTAATGAATTTTCTCTCAAGGTCAGAAAAAAGAAATTATGAGGTTATATTAAGAGATACAGTTGTATTAAAGTTGTTGTTATTATTATTATTATTATTATTATTATTATTATTATTATTATTATATTCTATCAATTTATTTAGGATTTATTTTATCATTAATTATAATAATGAAAAATAATCCTATCATGATTTTCGTTCTAAGAAAATCATAGTGAAACCAATACTGTCAGTTTTGGTAACTGAAGTCGCCAGAGATAACCGAGTCCGTTCCATTATTTTCCTAGAATTTTTTTGCTCTGAACCATATACAGTAAGTCAGGACCTAGGGAGTTTATAACCTTAACCAGATCAGGATAAATGTACAAATTTCCTAGGTCCTGACCTTTAACGGTACAATCTGAATTATCTTGCGCAGAATTAGATTACGCAAAATAATACCAATTATTATTTTTTAATTGAATTGAATTGAATAATTTTCATTAATAATATAATAAATTCATGGGTCTTACAACTCACAGTGACGTAAATAATTGTGAAGCTGGACTATTTATTTTATTTTATTTTTGCCATTAAGCTTTAGGCTTTACTGGGCTCTTATTAAAAATAAGACGGGTAGATATTATTAATAATAAATATATCATGAATAAGAATTATTAATTAAGGTATGTAGTAATCTTAAGTTATCATTATTGATATAACAAATGCAAGGTCATTACTGAAGGTATTATATTAATACCATACAAAGAAATTAATATTATACATGACAGATAAGAACTGAACAATCATGAGTAATGTGTCTTTAATCCTAGATTACGTACGAGAAATGAATAAACATTTCAATTATTTTTTATTAGTATGCCATTATTAAGCGAGATTTCAACTTGGTTTTAAACGAATTTACATTCACAATATTTTTTATATCAGCATTTAAATCATTCCATAGTTTCAATCCAATGAAAATGGGTCATTTTTGAGATTAAGGCAATCTAAACTGAGATATAACACGCTTTGAGCTATTTCTGGTCTGATACGAGTGGATTTCTTGATGAGTTACAAAATATTTTATTTACCCATTGTAAGTTAATGATTTTGTCCTTACACTCGTAAATAAAAATAATATATGCCAGTTTGATTACATCATCGAGTTTTAGTAGGTTTAGCTCTTTAAATAATGCACTAGAGTGATCAAGGAAATCAGCATCAGATAATATCCTTATTGATCTTTTTTGATGACAAAGATACTGTTTAAAGCGTTATTATTTCGTTGTTGTTGTCGTTGTGAAGTAATAAAGTGTTTTGTATAACCTGATAAGATAAATTCATATTCACAATGCACGAGATAACAGGAGGAAAATATCTGTTATTTGGATTTATCCTTGATGTCTCAAATTCTCCGGTTATCTTAACGATTCTCACGGTTATGTTGAAGGTTCTCATGGGGATAAAGGTCGATTGAGAACATATAAGATCTCGCAGAAAAAGATCCGAGCTGGGAGTACACTTCTCAGTGAAAAACAATGAAGGTTTGTCAGACTGTGCTCGTCATTTGGGTTTTGGTGGCAGCGGTTTCCTCCAAAGTAACTTACGACGGGTAGGTAGTAAGTCCCTTCACCCCAGAATTTCTTCGTGTAATGTATACCATGAAATTTCGAGAGTTGCCATGTTGTCAGATATAAAACATATTTATATGACAATTATTTTTAATTGTCGTATTAATTTAAGAAATTAACCCTTCGACATTTTCTTTTAGCTTCTACAGTTTCCAACTAGTTATTTATTTGTGACCGTTTTATATTATCACCGAGGATCCAACACTCGTGGTGTGTACAGAGGGTTGCCAAAAGTAAATAGACGCCCGATAATTGTGCTCAAGAACAAATGGCAAAATACAACATCAATGTAATGGCAGAAATCATGCAAAGGAAAAAAGCAACACGATTCTAAATATATTGTTTCAATAAATCCGCCATTGTTTATTGACTTTTATTATCAAATAAAAACTATATATATATAAAAAAAAATAAATCGAAGGTGTCTATATACTTTTGTCAACCCTCTGTACATGAATGACATCATATAAGTCATCATATCAGATTATTCAATTCTAAACTCTCTCTTATTCCATTTTGTAATTATTTGTAAAGTATTGACCAATCACCACATTATCGCATACAATTATATAAACAGTCATTGTTATTAATAACGTTTCATTGTTATTAATAACAATAACTGTTTATTGTTATTTAATAACGTTTCATTGTTATTAACTTCAGTGTTAACTAAAAATCTGCAGTGGGAAAATTTCTGAAACTCTTATCAGTTACTTGAATTCTTTTGAAGGTTATTGTCACATTTAGTCATGTGTTCCCACTTCAACAATTCTTAGACTCTCTCTCTCTCTCTCTCTCTCTCTCTCTCTCTCTCTCTACACACACACACACACACACATATATATATATATATATAATATATATATATATATATATATATATATATATATATATATATATATATATATATATATCTGTGTATGTGTGGGTGTGTGTTCATAAAGTTTACCAAAAGGGATATGGAGAATTTATCAAAATCCTCACCGACAGGGTTATTACTAAGCTCAAAAAGCTCTTTTTTTCCATTTTCTACACCAATGGAATGGGCACAGTGCTTGAGCTTCAACTGGACAACACTTTTAAAGGTGAAATGTGGTGAAAGTCGGGTTTTGTTTATATATATTTAATGGCCTGTCGGTGCACTGTAAAAAAGCTACTTTTACCATCAATGCAATTAACTTTTGTTTAATGATATATATATATATATATATATATATATATATATATATATATATATATATATATATATATTATATATATATATATATATATTAGAATTCCTGACACTACGCCACTGTTACTATTCAGTTACGGTTTTTTAAGATATCGTGAAAATTGGTGCATTTGTTGCGATGAAGTCGTCATCTCTTCTTCCTGGGTGGGAGGAGGGGGAGGGGCTGTAATTTTGCAGGCGCTCGCCCATGGGGATAAAGTGAATGCAAAACTGGTACTATACTGCGGGGCCAGGAAATCCCAATTATCATTCATGAAGTCTACATAGTTTGAAATTATTGGTCTATGGCCACTGTATATTTATAAACAGTGAAGACACTTTCCAACCAAACGAACGTATTAGTCTATAGCTGTTGCCTAGCCTTAGATTTACATAGTTTGGGATTCTTGGTCTATGGCCACTGTACATTTTTATAAACAGTGATAACACCTTGCAACCAAACGAACGCATCAGTCTATAGCCATTGCCAAGCCTCAGATTTACTCGTTTCTGATTGGCTAATAAGTTGAAGTATAAACACTTGCTACGATTTTAGCTATAACCATGAACAAGAATTATTATTATTATTATTATTATTATTATTATTATTTATCAACAACAAATTAAATACAACAATTTTGAAATAATTAATTCGTTCTATAAATTTTAAATTTTTTCAAAATATTAAAAAAAACCTCCGTTTAACAAAAAAAAATCACTTCGAGATATTCATTTTTCAAAATTTTCGTATCACTCCTAAAATCCTTTAAAAACTGTTTAATTCATTTTATCTTCTTTATTTCTTATTTATTTTCTTTTTTTTTTATTAAAAGTTATAAAGAGTCACCCTGTTATTAATTAATTAATAAAATTATGAAATGAGTACAGTATTTATTAAATTTCAAAGTTTGGAAATGTGAATTCCTCTCTAAGTTTTTAATTAATTTTTAACTTACAATTGCTATTACGTTCATTATATATATATATCAAGGGAAATAAAAAAAATGCCGACCCAGCGCTTTCGTGTGACATTTTCAGGGTCTTGAAATTTGAAAATGTGGTGTTAAATACACACGAAAGCAGTTGTTATAACCTGAGCTGTGCCAGAATTCGGGAGTTACATATATATATATATATATATATATATATATATATATATATATATATATATATATATATATATATATGAAAATTATTTCACGAAGGTAACACGTGAAAAATATTTATGATGAATAAAACCACGAAGGAAAGGAAACACAAAATGGTGCTCAAGCGCTTTCGTCTAATGACATCCTCAGGAACACTGAGGATGTTCCTGAGGATGTCATTAGACGAAAGCGCTTGAGCACCATTTTGTGTTTCCTTTCCTTCGTGGTTTTATTCATCATATATATATATATATATATATATATATATATATATATATATATACATAATTACATATGTGTATATGGATTGCGTCTCCTGAATTAAGGTAATATGTTCTTCAACCTTGGTAGTGAGGTAATACATCATTCTTTTCCTTACCTGAACCCGCGTGTTACCTTTACGACCATCAAAATATAAACCCTCCAAGTTTCAAGTTGAAATTGCCGCCATAGTTCACTCCTGCGCTTTTTCCTCTCTCGTCTGACCTTGTTTCCGTCAATAACACTCAAAGTATCTTCTTTGCTCACCAGGGCAAGGTCTTGCATTACGACGCTTGAGTTTTATAAGAAATCGCCTGCAATTTAAATATTTAAAATAGGACCGTGTAACGCCATAGATTTCAAGGTCCCATGAGGGAACCTCCAAAATCTAAATGACCTTGAAATAAAAAAAATAATAAAACAATTTACGCGGTAAACACGCGAGAAAATGTCCAACAGATTTGCATCGAGTAAACTTTGATTCGACAATCTTAATTTCTACGCTCCATCCTAATATTTACTCTAATACAGGGTGTACATAAAGTCAGGATCTATTTTTGTGAAATAATTATTTTTTTCTATTTTTCTTTTCAGAAGCCCTTAGAATGAATACAGAAGAGCGTGTGGCAATAGTAATTTGGCGAATCGAGGGAAAGAAATACAATGACATCAGAGAGAAGTTTAGAAGGAGATTTCATATGCCGGGGCCAATAGACAAGACAATACGAAAATTGGTGAACAAATTTAAACGAACGGGATCTGTAAATGATGAAGCAAGATCAGGACGACCGTGTATGTCAGATCTTACAGTGAATGCAGTACGCGGAATTATCAGTGAGGAGCCACGTACGTCCGTTCGTGCTGCATCACACAGACTCGGCCTCCCGACGTCATCTGTGCACAAAATTCTGAAAGTTAATTTGCGGAAGAAAAGCTATCATTTGCGGGTTTTACATGATTTACATGAGGAAGATTTCCCTCGACGAAGTGCTGTGTGTGCTGATCTCGTAGAACAAATCTGGAGTGATAATTTAATGGACAACATTCTCTTTAGTGATGAAGCACTTTCCATACGTGTGGAAAAGTAAATCGCCATAACTGTCGAATCTGGGCAGATGAAAGACCGAATGATTTCGTCCAAAATTGGGAAAGAGACTCACCTAAAGTTAACGTCTGGATGGGTTTAACAAAATCTAAGGTTTATGGTCCTTTTTTCTTTGCTGAAGCTACAGTTACGGGGCTTATTTATCTGGACATGCTGCAGCAATTCCTTGAAACTCAGCTGATTGGGGATAGGATTGTTAGTACCGTCTTCTATCAACATGATGGTGCTCCTTGTCACTATGCCAAAATTGTTCAGGATTATCTAAATGGACGTTTTCCAAATCGCTGGATCGGACGCGGAAGCAACCAAAGACCTTGGCCAGCGAGATCACCAGATTTAACCCCTTTAGATTTCTTTGCATGGGGCTTTATCAAATCGCACGTCTATCAGACGAAGATTACGAGTCTTGAAAACTTACGTACACGTATACGAACTGCTGCCGATAACATAACCCCGCAAATGCTCCAGAATGTGTTTAGAAATGCTGCGGAACGATTTGAGCTGTGCAGGGATACTGATGGGCGTCACGTCGAATCCTACTCTTAATTATTTAATAAATGTTACCACTTTATCATTTTATGATTGAATTCCATATAATTTCCAAGTGCTTCACAAAAATAGATCCTGACTTTATGTACACCCTGTATATACGAGAACTCGCGATTCAGTTAGAAAGAAATAAGTTCGCCGATAAAAGAAGCAATTGCAGTATTTTACTGCAAATGCTACGATAACTTTCGTAACAAATTTAATTTCGAATTTTATTTTAAATATTAAAATTTAAAAATTATTTAACAAATAACAGAAATATGCAAAGTAGCTTAATTTTGCCATAATTTATCAGGAATAACTTAACGTTAATGAAACAAGTTAGAATTTTACGTCCTTTGTCCGAGTTAAGTTTTAATTGAACATGAAAGACGATCATTAAGCTTCAGTTAACGCAAGTTTTTCTTACTTCGATCAAAGTAAGATAGTAATGACTGTATGATGAGCCACTTCATTTCAAAGCAGTAAAATCACATTTTACCTTCAAAGTTAAGATTAAGTGGAAGGATATAGCCTCTACATATATTAGGGTGGTCCAAAAAAAAATGAAAATGAAAAACATATCTCTCATGACATTTGTCCATATTTCACAACCAGTAATGATGTGGAAAATAAAACAATGGATCGATTCGTGCATATTTAAGGGTGGCGCAACTCGAAGCCTTAGTATCATTATACAATTTGGGGGTGGAAAATGTTTTTAAACGTGCGCCACCCTTAAATATTAATGGATTTAGCTCAACCTCCGGCATGAGATCGTTTTCCATACAAACAATGAGAAAATATATCAGGAGCTCTTATTTGTGCATTTTATTGTTTTTTACCATATATGTGTGTGTGTGTGTGTGTGTGTGTGTGGCTCACCCTAATATATATATATATATATATATATATATATATATATATATATATATATATATATACACATTTAACTGCAATGACCACGCAGTATATTAATGTATAGAAACGACGTAAGTATAGAGGAGTGTTCTGCACACGAGGAAGAGAAATAACGAACAAATGAAAAATGAGGTGACCGCCCGGGAATCGAACCCAGGACCTTCCGATTGCCGGTCAGACATGCTACCACTACACTACGGGCCTCGATCAGTCAGAAGTCGCAATTCTCCTACATAGGGCAGAAACCAATGCCTTGAGAGGGCACCCTCGCAAATCGTGAATATGTACATTTAACTGCAATGACCACGCAGTATATTAATATAAATATTAAATGTACATATTCACGATTTGCGAGGGTGCCCTCTCAAGGCATTGGTTTCTGCCCTATGTAGGAGAATTGCGGCTTCTGACTGATCGAGGCCCGTAGTGTAGTGGTAGCATGTCTGACCGGCAATCGGAAGGTCCTGGGTTCGATTCCCGGGCGGTCACCTCATTTTTCATTTGTTCGTTATTTCTCTTCCTCGTGTGCAGAACGCTCCTCTATACTTACGTCGTTTCTATACATTAATATACTGCGTGGTCATTGCAGTTAAATGTACATATTCACGATTTGCGAGGGTGCCCTCTCAAGGCATTGGTTTCTGCCCTATATAGGAGAATTGCGACTTCTGACTGATCGAGGCCCGTAGTGTAGTGGTAGCATGTCTGACCGGCAATCGGAAGGTCCTGGGTTCGATTCCCGGGCGGTCACCTCATTTTCATTTGTTCGTTATTTCTCTTCCTCGTGTGCAGAACACTCCTCTATACTTACGTCGTTTTCTATATATATATATATATATATATATATATATATATATAACCGGGTGTCCGAGAATTATCTGTACAATTTTTGGCTGTTATTAAAAGTCAACCATGAAGTGTAGAAATTCCAGTGTTGTCCCATTTTACAGAGAATCTCATTAAGTTTTTTCTGATACCACGTTTTGACAAGTTTTTTAGAAATGTACGCGGGTGACAGACATTGATGATTTAAAAGCAAGAATCACAGCTGCTATTGAGCGAATTGATGTGGATATGCTGCAGCGTACATGGCAACATTTGGAGTATCGATTGGATGTTTTGCGAATCACTAATGGTGCACATATCGAATGTTTGTAACAACGTTACTTTAATAAAAGAAACTTTTGAAAATACAGATTCTAAATAATCTTGTTTAAGAATTTTACGTGTGTTATCAAGAATTTGATTAAAAGATGAAATTGTACAGATAATGTTCGGACACACTGGAATTTCGAAAAAACTTGTCAAAACTTGGTATCAGAAAAAACGTAATGAGATTCTCTGTAAAATGGACAAACTGGAATTTCTACACTTCATGGTTGACTTTTAATAACAGCCAAAAATTGTACAGATAATTCTCGGACACCCTGTACCTATATATATATATATATATATATATATATATATACACACACACACACACACACATATAATATATTATATATATATATATATACACACATTTAACTGCAATGACCACGCGGGCGGGTGCCTTATTTTTCATTTGTTTGTTATTTCTCTTCCTCGTGTGCAGAACACTCCTCTATACTTACGTCGTTTCTATACATATATATATATATATATATACGATACAACTCAGAATGGTCACCTGAGAAACTTTTATGTACACAGACTCCTCATGGAACAACGAACTCTTCTGGGGAAATTAAATCATGACCCGGTCATGACCCGTTGCTCACGTTGCGCTTTCATCACGAAAAAGAAAAACTTTAGTATTTGTCATTTACCATTATTTATTCAGACTATATCGATTTAATTTTTCCAGAAGAGTTCCTTGTTCCATGCATGGTCT
Organism: Bathynomus jamesi; assembly: GCA_023014485.1. NCBI lineage: Eukaryota > Metazoa > Arthropoda > Malacostraca > Isopoda > Cirolanidae > Bathynomus > Bathynomus jamesi. The sequence continues at coordinate 120,048 of JAJOZX010004309.1, forward strand.
GTGTGTAACATTATATATACGAGTATTAGGATGTACCGGATACTAAAATTCACGAATACCAAATATTTGGTGCAAAACTATTCGGCCGAATACCGAATTCCGAATATTAGTTTTATTTGGGTTATTAGGCGTCATTATAAAAAAATTGACGCCTTTATCAGTTTGACAGCACATAGAATTAATAGTGAATGTGAGCAAAAGCAGCATGTTTTAGCCACCAAAAATCTGCCAGATTCCCATACTCATGAAAAATTTGCAACTGTTTTGACTTCTATATTGCAAGAATGGTCAATAAAGAGCGATCGTGTGTATGCAGTTGTACACGACAATGGCTGTAATATTACTAAAGCTGTTAGCGTTCTCAAAATTACTCCTGTTGCTCGTGCGAATCATACTTTAGCATTCGCAGTTGATGAAGCCCTTCTTAGCCAGAAGTCTGTTTCAGAGATATGCGCAATTGCGCGCCCAATCTGTTGCATTTTAATTATTCATCTCCAGCCGTTGATAGACTTAAGGAATTCCAGAAGCAACATAATTTACCCGAAAACAAATTTATAAGAGACGTTATCGCCTAATGGAACTCTACATTCTATATGCTACAACGACTTCTTCAACCAACGAAAAACTGCGGTTGTTGCATACGCCTTGGACTATGACAGTGGTTCCCAACCTGGGGTCCCCGGATCCCAGGGGGTCCGCGAAGGTAGTACTGGGGGTCCGTGAGCTTTCAATATTTCGAAAGGCTCCAATGGAAATCGTACATTTACCCACTGTTTTTTGAATTGCATACTCAGTTATATGTCTTTTATTTGATAGCGAAAAATGTGAAAAAAGTTAATTATTAGTTAATAAAAACAGTTTGTTGGGCAAACGGAATCTTTCAAAAACAGGGGTCCGTGGGAAAAAAATAAAAATAAAAGGGGTCCTTGGTGGTGAAAAGGTTGGGAACCACTGGACTATGACAATAGTATGACATACTGTAGCAACCTTCAGTAATCATCAGTGGACTCTAATTCAGTGTGTTGTAAAGCTTCTTAGTCGATGTGAAAAATTAACGAGTGACTTTTCCTCTGATTCTTTTTGTCTTTACGTGGTGTCTCCCGATGTAACGGGTCTCGTGGTATTTTTGCCTAACATAACTGATGATGCAAGTGTTCAGACTATGAAAAACGATTTAATACAAAATTTACAGAATCGTTTCAGGCAGTGGAAGGCAAACATTACTCGTATGATTTCTCACGTTTTAGATTCTCGTTTCAAATTTGCTTCCATAACAGTGCCTGAGTTTGTAAAAAATGAGATAATCATTATGTCTGCATCACCTAACGCTAGTCCTGCACGTAATGTAACCTATGGCGATGAAGCAACTGATTTTGTTTCACGAGAAGATCAAGAACCTTTGAAAAAGAAGCCGAAGGTTAATTTATGGAGTTATTTCGATGAGGTTGTGCCTCCACCTATCAAAAATAGTCAGAAAAGTTATCAAAAAGAATTAGACATCTATTCAAAGGAGCCACGGGTTAGTCGCGACACGAACCTCTTGACTGGGATCGCCATAATGGTGAAAGAGTCCCGAAACTACTGAACAGCTGGGTTTTGCTGCGCGCCGCCTGACGTCACTGGGTGTCGATCCCGGGGCCGATAGATTCGTAGTCAGCGATGCTAACTACTACACCACCGAGGCGCATATGTATATACATGTATATTAGGGTGAGCTACATATACTGTATATGGTAAAAAATAAACATAAATAAATATTCCTGATACATTTTCACATTCCTTATATAGAAAAAGATCTCAGACCGATTTTTGCGCTATATCCATTAATATTTAAGGGTGGCGCAAGTTTAAAAACATTTGCCACCCCCAAACTGTATAATGATACTAAGGCTTCGAGTTGCACCACCTCTAAATATGCGCGAATCGATCCAGTTTTTTTATTTCCAACATCGTTAGTGGTTGTGGAATATGGGCAAATGTCATGAGAAATATATTTTTCATTTTCATTTTTTTGGACCACCCTAATATATATATATATATATATAAATATATATATATATATATATACAGGGCGTCCCAAAAAAATGTATACACACTTTAAATACTTATAAAGGCAGTGTTTATTAAAATACATTTCATTTTCAAAATGTAATAGAATCTACAGACATTATTTAATTGTTTTGTCAACGCCTGTTTTCAAACTGACGTCCGTTCTGGTCCAGGCACTGCTGATAACGCGAAGCAATGGAATCGCAAACATCACGAAACATTTCGTTTGGTATTTGTGTGCATTCTCGTTCAATGGCTGCTCTCAATTCAGCCACTGTTGCAGGTTTTATAGCGTAGACTTTGTCTTTTAAGTATCCCCATAAAAAAAAGTCTAGTGGTGTGAGGTCTGGTGAACGTGGAGGGTATTCTACGAAACCCCTTCGTCCAGTCCACATCCACATCGTGCCAAGTACCACTCGCAATACTCCACTCTTCGGTCCGGATCATCTTCATTAATAGCATGGACTAATCTTGGAATGTAACTTTTCCATTGACAGCGCTTCAAAATGCGTTGGACAGGCAATTCTGAAATTCCTACCTCACGACTCGCTTGCTGCACAGATTTTCTTGGACTTTGGTGATACGTTTCCAGTACTCTTTCTTGCTTTGTGGGGCTTGTCGATGTCCGTGGTCTTCCGGAACGCTTCTTGTGGACATTCTGAACAGTTCCATCGGCTTCAAACTTATCTCTAATTCGAGTGATGGTAAGTCGCGTTGGTGGATCTGTTTGAAACTCCCTCCTAAACTGTCTTTGCACTTCAACTGCGTTTTCACACTTCCAGTAGCATTTTAGAATGAATTTCCTTTGTTCAAAGCTTAGTCTGACTGCCATTATTAATTCTAATGGGTTTAACTTGGAAAGAAAGAAACATCAATTGAGCTATCAGCTGTTAAAGTGTGTATACATTTTTTTGGGACGCCCTGTATATATGAAAATGAAAATGAAAATGAAAAGGTTTATTGGCAGACTATAGTTTATATGACAAATATTATTAATACAATGAAAGTTCACATATTAAGGATATAAATATATACAATTGATTAGAAATAATACTGTAATGTCGAAGTTAAGTGGAGCTACAGACAGACGTTTTCGTACCAAGAAGTCCATAGCTTAGAGGATAAATGGCAGGACTCATGAATAGCTTGGATGATCGGGTTGGTTGATTTTTTAATTCTTTGCATTAGACTGTGTTGAGCACGTCTTGTTACCTCCGGGAAGCTCGGGACATTGCGGGTAGCAAACATTTGCGAAGCTGAGCATCTCGGGGGTAATTTATGTGAGAGTCTAAAAGACCTGTTGTAAAGCAAATTTAGAGTTCTGCCATATATATATATATATATATATATATATACACACATGAGGTTTGTTCAAAATGTATGCGGACTGATGCGATTATAGACGGAATATGGCACTTACAGGGTTTGTGGCTTAATCTCCCTCAAAGTACGCTTCTTCTGAAGCCACACACTTTTCCCAACGATCCTGCACTGTTGAAAACATTTTTCGAAAGCACTTTTCGAAATGGTCAAAAGCTGCTCCGTCGAATTTCTTTTCAACATCATCGAATCGGTGTCCTTTCAGGGTTTGTTTGAGCTTCGAAAACAAAAAAAATTCGCATGGAACCAAATCCGGCGAATATGGAGGCTGCTGTACTTGGAGGGTAGCGTTTTTGGCAGAAAATTGCTGGACAAGTTGCGACGAGTGAAATGACGCGTTATCATGATGAAGCATCCAGTCTCCGGACTCCCACTTCTGCAGCCGTTCCTCCGAACTGCTTCACGTAGACGTCTCAAAACGTCAATTTAAAATTTCTTGTTGATTAAAGCAAAACACTTCACTTTTCTACGTGAAGGTCAAAATATGATAATAAAAACCCACTCTAATAGACAGAGTTTATTTCCACAACAGTTTCGATGCCCACTGGCATCCTCTTCGGGTGGATACAGAAACCCGAAGAGGATGCCAGTGGGCATCGAAACTGTTGTGGAAATAAACTCTGTCTATTAGAGTGGGTTTTTATTATAATAACCTCGTTGATTGTTTGTCCCTGTAAGCATACTCATGGTGTACAACACCTTCAACCTTCAACACCTTCCGACACCGCAAGAAATCACCGCGAAACAAAACACGTTTAACTTTATCGGCTCAACACAGTGGACTGACGCTACACAATGAAGTGCAACCCTATCATTCAACTTGTCTCGACATGCAGAGACATGTTTAGCACAGTCACAACTCCAAGCGTGACCTTGTTCTAAAAATAAACACCCTATCTGGATACTTTTTGAACAGACCTGGTATGTATATATATATATATACAGGGTGGGCCGTAAGTTTCCATACATAGGAAACATTAAACGTTTGTTTTTATGTTTCAGATACCCTAAGAATATGCGTTTGACGAAAGAGCAACGAATTGAAATCATACTGATGGCTGGGTCGGGAAGCAGTCGCATGGTTGCAATGAACTTTAACAGACAACATGGAACGAACATCACACACGACACTGTGGCAAAACTTATTAACAAGTTTCAGAAAACTGGAAATGTTGCAGATCAACCGCGAAGTGGTCCAAGACGTACAGCCACCGATGAAGACACAACAGCTACGATACTTACAGCGCTTACACGGAGTCCCAGAAAAAGTACACGACGGTTGTCTGCAGAAAGTGGTGTCAGCAGATCGAGTATCAGGCGCATTTTGAAAGCAAACAAATGGCATCCATACAAATTGCATATGGCACAGCATTTGAGTGAAGACGACCCGGATAGACGGATGGAATTCTGTGAATGGGCATTAACCAAAGTGAACGAGGATGCAAACTTTTCAACTAAGATCTTGTTTACTGATGAAGCAAGTTTTTACGTCAATGGAGAGGTTAATCGGCAAAACATACGTTATTGGAGTAATGCTAACCCTAACTGGCTGAGTCCGACGAAGATGCAAGGTGCCGGTAAAGTGATGGTGTGGGCCGGGATATGGGGTGACAGAATTATTGGACCAATTTTTGTCAGTGGAAATCTTAATGCCGAAAGGTATCTTAACATGTTGCAAGAAGAGATTTTCCCATCCCTGCTAAACGAGGAAGGTAACTTCCCAGTTTACTTCCAGCAAGATGGAGCTCCACCTCATTATGGTCTTCACGTGCGTCGGTATTTGGATCAGCAGCAGTTTCCGGATGCTTGGATTGGTCGGCGTGGTCCTGTGGAGTGGCCTCCCAGATCCCCAGATCTCACCCCCTTGATTTCTATCTTTGGGGGCACTTGAAGGCCATGGTGTATCAGGAAAAGATACGAGACATAAATCATCTAAAGGAACGTATCACCAACGCCATTACAAGCATAACGTCAACTGTGCTAATGCGTGTTCATCAACAGTGGGGAACACGTATTGAAATGTGTTTTCAAAACAATGGCAACCATGTAGAGCATATTATATAAATAAAAATGGTTGTCCATAAATTTTTTTTTATTTTTCCTATGTATGGAAACTTACGGCCCACCCTGTATATATATATATATATATATATATATTATATATATATATATATATATATATATATATATATATATATAATGTTGAGAAAAGTAAATAGACACCTTTTTTTTTTCAAAATCTTTTGATTTGATTGTAAAAGTCAATAAATAGAAACAAATTTATCGAAATAACAAATGAATTGAGTCAATATATTTAAAATTGTATTTCTTGCCGTTTTTCACTTTCCATTTATTCATTCAATTAATTTATTGTAATTTATTCACTTTTAGAATCAAATAAAACAAATTGGGAAAAAACCCAAAGGTGTCTATTTACTTTTTCAACCCTGTCTATCTGTCTGTCTGCCTGTATGTATGTATGTCTGTCTGTCTGTTTGTCTGTCTATCTGTCTGTCTGCCTCTGTCTGTCTGTCTGTCTATCTGCCTGTTTGTATGTATGTATATCTGTCTGTCTGTCTGTCTGTTTGTCTGTCTATCTGTCTATCTGTCTGTCTGCCTCTGTATGTCTGTCTGTCTATCTGCCTGTATGTATGTATGTATGTATATCTGTCTGTCTGTCTCCTTGTCTGTCTGTTTGTTTGTCTGTCTATCTGTCTATCTGTCTGTCTGCCTCTGTCTGTCTGTCTGTCTATCTGCCTGTATGTATGTATGTATATCTGTCTGTCTCTGTCTGTCTGTCTCCTTGTCTGTCTGTTTGTTTGTCTGTCTGTCTGTCTCTGTCTGTCTGTCTCCCTCTCTTTCTTTTTCTCTTTCTCTCTCTCTCTTCATATATATATATATATATATATATATATATATATATATACAGGGTGGGCGGAAAGTAGCTCCCTATTTTGGATTGGTAAAAAACTACGTATATTATCCATTTATTTCAGAAGAAATAATATGAAAAGGTAGGCATACATGGTAGGTTTTCTCTAAAATTCAATGTGGGCTCCAACTCTTTCCACCAGCTTCTGGAGCCGCCCAGGAATGGCGTCCACTGACTTTAGCAGGAACTCCGGCGGGATGGAGGACATGACTTCCCGAATTCGGTCCTCCAGTTCTTCCAATGTCCTCGGTTTGGTGCGGTAGACTTCTTCCTTTACCCACCCCCAAAGAAAGAAGTCGCACGGTGTCAAGTCGGGGCTCCTGGCTGGCCAGTGATGTGGACCATGACGACCCATCCAACGCCCAGGGAAGTGGGCATCCAGCCACTCACGGACAACAAGAGCGAAGTGCGGAGGGGCGCCATCTTGCATAAATATCAGATCGTCGATGTTCTCCCATGTGCTGACAACCGGCCAGACCTCGTTTCGCAACATAGCAAGGTACCGCTCAGCATTCATGGTGTTGCGCAGAAGGAACGGGCCCACAACCTGATCTGAGGTCATACCAGTCCACATCAATGGCCAGCCAGGAGCCCCGACTTGACACCGTGCGACTTCTTTCTTTGGGGGTGGGTAAAGGAAGAAGTCTACCGCACCAAACCGAGGACATTGGAAGAACTGGAGGACCGAATTCGGGAAGTCATGTCCTCCATCCCGCCGGAGTTCCTGCTAAAGTCAGTGGACGCCATTCCTGGGCGGCTCCAGAAGCTGGTGGAAAGAGTTGGAGCCCACATTGAATTTTAGAGAAAACCTACCATGTATGCCTACCTTTTCATATTATTTCTTCTGAAATAAATGGATAATATACGTATTTTTTTACCAATCCAAAATAGGGAGCTACTTTCCGCCCACCCTGTATATATATATATATATATATATATATATATATAATATATTGGCAATGTTGCCGTATAATAAATGTAAATTAAGTAATTTAAATAAATGATTACATGAGTATCGAAGTCAACAAACCAAGTGAATAACGTTCCGTTCATAATTAACAAATTTAATACAGTTGAGATTTTGTTCTTCTTTTAATAAAATAAAACAATTAATAGATATTGTTACAGTCGTTAGAGTTAATTATTTTTATGAACAGAGAGTGGCCTGAGCTACTTCGTCGACAGTGTCGTAACATCAATTCCGGTCGATTAAGGAAGTTAAACGACACTGGATCTGGAGAGTAGTTGGATGGGAAACCATCCTCCGCGTTTATATTATGTAACGACCCGTGGTTCGGATCCCACGTAAAGCTGTACAGTCGTCTTCGTCGTGTGACCTTAGATGATGTTGCGAAGGTGGTTAAATCAGCCCATCATCATCAGTTAGTGGTCTGAATGCTCAGGCAGTAAATAGCGTTATAATGCTTAGTAATTGCTTGGGAAGAAAAATCATAAGTTGCTGAATAATTAAGGTTGAGAAGAAAAATTTAAATTGGTGAATTAAAGGTTGATAACAAAAAGTTAAAATGGTGAATTAAAGGTTGACAAAGATAAGATGGCGTTCGGCTAAATGAAGTTTTTATTAGTTAAGTTAATCAAATAATATGAGCCCGTAGAAGTCGGCCTTTGATTGCTTCTGACACGTGCGTGGTGCCAGCTCGACTGAGCGGTCGCTCGCGAGAGTGTCTCGCTTGGAGGTGCGATGTGGTGATGTCATCTTGGTCGCGGCTATGTGTCAATGGAACAATGGGCTTCTTGTGAAAGCAGAAGTCGCTACAGAAATTGTTGAAGAAGACAGAACGAGGGTCTCCGAAAGTGTCTGACGATGTCGCTGTATATATATATATATATATATATATATAAAACCTTTGGTTAGCTTCCGCCCGAATTGTTCATTCTGACGAAGGTCAAGCTTTTCACTCCACCTTAGACCTACAGTTTAACGTGGAATCCGAACCACGCCCCATCAGCAGCCCAGCGTCTTAACCACTAGGCCACCTAGGGTACCCATTTATCTACCAACCACTTATATATATATATACACACGGAATGAAATTCACAATTAAAAACATGAAATAAGAGATGATGCGCACCCACAAAAGAAATTAAAAACGATTCCAACGCTTTTCGTGTATTCAACAATTGAACAATTCCTTCACGAGGTCTACTGTTGAATACACAAAAGACCTTGGAATTACTTTTCATCACCGAGTACCTTTGTAGGTTTTACGCTTGTGATATCGTAAAATGTCCCCTTTAATAAGGCACTAGACTGCTTATGATAGAAGAAGTTTCTTTATATCTGGAATTCCTTCGTAACTGCCCTAACTCTGACACATTCAAAAAGTAAATATGGCCCAGACGTTATGATAGGGAAAAAATGTACTCGAAGACGGGCGCTGCGCTGCGTTCAGAGACGCTCACTCTGTATTTTTAATTTCTGGGGTCACGTTATTTTTCCAACCAATCATGAATTTCTGATGATATTTAAAAATGTGTAGTATTTTTCCCCAAATTTTATTTTCTTGGCAAAGTTGTTTCAATAAGTGTTGATAAGGGGCTTTTACACCCTCCTTTTGACTGTCAAAATAGCTCGACTTTCTTAAAAAGTTAAATTGAGATTTTTCTTTACAACACTGGACCGAAAATATTCGTGAAATATACTACATGTTACGGCCTTTTTTGCTTAATAGCCAATATGCCGGCGTGTTTGCAAAGTGGTCTGGCATTTAATGCCATTATGCAAAAAGGCCGGCTTTTTGGCCCTCTTGCAAAAGGGCCGATCTTTTTGCAAAACAACCGATTTCGCAGAAAAGGCCGTAATATATATATATATCAGGGTTGAAAAAACCCGGGTTTTATTGAAAAACCCAATCCACCTGGGTTTTATCGGGTTTTTAATTTTTTCAATGTCCAAAATAGTATAAGAATAGAGCTAAATAACAGACCTTATTACAGAAATAACTATAGTATTTACCACGAATTCTATTTTCATTGGCAATTTTGGTGTATGTTTGAAAATAAAATGCTCAAGAAATAATTAATGTTTGTAATATGTCAGTCAATTTGTGTGAATATGGAATCTTTTATTGATCCATATTTCATATTTCAGTGGATTTCAGTATTTCAGTAATGAGTACTGTGCAAGAATTAATCTATTACATTATTTTATTAGTGACTCACTGATTTATTTTGAAAAAAACCGAAAAAAAAACCAGTTACGTGTTTTTTTTTTTTCCGGGTGTTTTTTGTGAAAATTCCCACCGGGGACATCTAGGTTAGGTCCAATCGGGCTGACCCTGGTATCTATCCGCCTGTATGCATGTATGTTTGTACGTACGTAATATATATATATATATATATTATATACACCTTACCTTACAACCTTACAAAGGTTCCGCGTGATGATTTCTCATTTCGCGAAGGTCAAGCTTGTCGCCCCTCCTCTCGAGTTGGCCTGGTGAAGTAGTGATTGAATTCTTGCGCTCTCCATCTCACATAGCCAGGTACGCCCGGCTCATCGGGATTGTTCTGAGCCAGGCGTCTAGTCTTCTTTTGAAGATTTCCACTGCAACTCCCTTCGTGTTTCTTAGGTCTTTGGGCAACTGATTAAACAGTTTGGTCCTTCACTACAAAACTATTTTCTTTCAGGGTTAAGGATGTTCCGTCTCGCCTTCAATTTGGAGGGATACGACACAGTCTACCGCTTCTACTTTCCACCGTTGTTTGGGGAGTTATGGGATTCAGAGTAAGATTAGGGACTAGTTTCTCCATTATTTTCCAAGTGTAAATAATGGTGTATCTCTCTCTTCTCCTTTCCAGTGAATATAGGTCTAGTTCTCGTAACCTTCCCAGTAATTTAGTTCTTTGCACCCATTGATCTTGGCTGTGAAGCTTCTTTGGATCCCCTCCAGCTGTCTAATGTCTTCTTTTTTATATGGGGAAGTTAGGACCGAGCAGTATTCTAATTTGGGTATTATCAGGGTTTTCAGTAGAGGAATCATTAGTTCATTACATTCCTATCCCTTCGTTTAAAAGTTCTCAATATCTGACCCGTTATTCTCTTTGCTCTGTTTACTGCTATCTTATTTTGTGTTTCAAATTTCGCATCATCTGTCATTACAACCCCTAAATCTTTTGCTCTGGAATTTCTCTGAATTTCTTGTCCATTTGGGGTATAATATTCCATGCACTTTAGGTCTTCTTCTTTTTCCGTACCGTAATATATATATATATATATATATATATATATATATATATATATATACAAACCAACAGAGAAAATACATAGTTCATCAATAGACCAATTATGGTCGCTGGGCGTTCAAGGCTCGCAATTTTATTCTTGTTCTTTCATTGTAAATGTGGGCCTGCATCTTCAATTTGGATGTCGAAACATGTTGAACACGTTTCGGAAATAACGAAATTAAAAACATGCTTCCACTGTACATATGTTTTTGAAAAAGAAATTCACATATACTCGTATTTCAATCCTAAGTTGCAAATAAAAATCTAAAATTTTCAAGTCTTTTTAATAAGGTCGAGCAACTTTGACACTTAAAAAAAGGGGGCAAAACCCCTTATCAACAGTTGTTGAAAGAACTTTGCCGAGGAAATAAAATCTACAAACAAATACTAAAAACTAAAAAATCATCAAGAATTCATGATTAGTTGGAAATATAACATGACTACAGAAATTAAAAATACAGAGTGAGCGTCTCTGAACGCAGCGCAGCGGCCCGTCTTCGAATACATTTTTTTCCGATTATAACGTCTGGACCATATTTACTTTGAATATGTCCGATTAGGGCATTACGAAGGAATTCAAGAAATAAAAAAAAACTTTTTCTATCATAAAGGAGACATTTTACGACATCACAAGCGCAAAACCCGCGAAGGTGTCCGGTGATCAAAGTTAAACCCTTTAACGCCGACCGTTGCCTTATGGCAACATAAGCTTCACAATCGATTTTGAACCTTACGATCTGAATTTTAAACCTTGCGATCTGAATATTAGAGGTTATTTTAGCTTGAACAGAAAAAAAAATTGTAAATAAAAAATGTCGGAATTTGGGTATCAAAGGCTCAATTCAGTAAAGATTAAGTTATCAAAACCTTTTTTTACATCTTAAACTAATTTTAAAGAGGGCACTTAAAATTTTACGATTTTAATGGATTAAAAGTCCTTTTTTTCATTGTTATTTTTACTCTCCAAAGTTAAGCTGATGAGAGAAATATCTTGTATCGAGAAAAGTATCTTAGATATGTATTGTGTATGTCTGTATCTTACCCGTTTTTAAAAAGGATCTTGTATCTTGTATTTTGTATGTAAGATACATTTCTTAATGTATGTATATCTCTCTCTCTCTCTCTCTCTTTATATATATATATTATATATATATATATTATATATATATTATATATTATATATATATATATATATATATATATATATATATATATATATATATAATTGTTGACCTAACCTTCTAAGTCAAAAAATCGTCACACGTCATTAGCTGGAATTTCCCCTCGGAATAGATTATGTTTGCAAGAAACCTCACTTTTTTCTACGTGAAGGTCAAAATATGATAATAAAAAACCCACTCTAATAGACAGAGTTTATTTCCACAACAGTTTCGATGCCCACTGGCATCCTCTTCGGGTGGATACAGAAAAACGAACCAAAGTTCTGTATCCACCCGAAGAGGATGCCAGTGAGCATCGAAACTGTTGTGGAAATAAACTCTGTCTATTACAGTGGGCTTTTATTACCATAGATTATGTTTCATTGCCTTTTTTTATTAAATTCTAAATTTATCCGAAATACCAAACATTATTTAACAAAAAGACAATTTCTTGCTTCATTTTCATTAATTCATACGTTTTAAATGTATCAAACTAAGGTAGGTTTATTAAACGTTGAGAGACGTTTATAAAACGTCCATAAACGTTCACAAACGTTCATGAAACGTCTACAAATTTTTTCAAATATTTATAAAACGTTTATAAATGTTTACAATTGTTTATGATACGTTTAAAATGTTCTAAGGACACTTATAAAATGTTTAAACCGTTCTAAGTTCATCTATAAACATTTGTAAACAAGACATCTACATATTCTACAAACGTTTATAAACATTTATAAAACGTCTATAAACGTTCACAAACGCTTATGAAACGTCTAAAACGTTCTAAACGCATTTGTAAAACGTCTATAAACGTTCATAAACATTTGTAAAACGGTTATTAACATTTACAAACGTTAATGAAACGTCTAACACGTTCAAAAACATTTACAAACGTTAATGAAACGTCTAACACGTTCAAAAACATTTATAAATCGTCTACAAACATTTATAATAAGTCATTTGAAAACGTTTATAAACGTTTATAAAACGTCTAAAGACGTTCTAAAAACGTTTCGTAAACGATAGTTGTTTGGAGGGAGGATAACCTGTGTCAAAACCATAAACAATATATTTTATATTTTTTTCAGTTATGAACTATGGAGAATAAAGTTGAACGACGCTCGTGCGATTGCCGGAGTCAATGAAATAGTTGAACTTTACAATCTCGATGTGTGGAGTACTTCGAAGTTTTATGTTGACGTCAGTATTAGGCCGGAAGTCGTAAGAAATGTCAGAACGAGGTTAGCTCATCAAAGGCTTCGTTGGGAAAGGATTATTCCGGATTTTGGAGTGTAAGTAATAGGATCCTTTTGTTACTGGTTTAGTTTAAACTTTAAAGGAAGTGATAATAAAAACCCACTCTAATAGACAGAGTTTTTCTGTATCCACCCGAAGAGGATGCCAGTGGGCATCGAAACTGTTGTGGAAATAAACTCTGTCTATTAGAGTGGGTTTTTATTATCATATTGTGACTTTCACGTAGAAAAAAGTGAAGTTTTTTTGCATTTAAAGGAAGTCTTAAAGCTGAATTACAATTGAATTAAATACAGCTGAATAGAATTAATGTTTCACTCGTTATTTCTATTTAGAACCGTGGGGGCCACCTGTTCATCTAATATACAGGGTGTCCCATAAGTCCGATCTCATAGGAAAATTAATTTTAAATTAAATTTACAAAGTAATACATTAGAACTAAAAAAAAAAAATTCAAATTGATGTTTAAATTTCCCTATGAGACCGGACTTATGGGACACCCTGTAATATAAAACATATATATGATCACCTGAAGATCACGGCCCACAGCCTTCTTTAGTTAGTTTTATAAGGCTAGCTAACGAAAATATCACGACCTGACCTAACCAATCGTCAAGGGCGTACAGTTGACCTAACGATTGGTTAGGTTAGGTCGTAATATTTTCATTAGTTAGCCTTATAAGACCAACTAAAGAAGGCTGGTGGCACTGATCTTCGGGTGGTCCTATATACATACGAGTTGTGATAAAAAGTTCAGTAAATAGTCCCGCAACTAATGAACGCGTGTCACTAAGGGATGTCAGTGTGTATGGCTGATGACGTCACCTTGGCCACTTGCCAGATGCCAACAAACACCATTCAACTACGCACCAGTGCGCCGTGTCATTGCTTTGTGTGATGGCGTTTTTGTGACTTCTGGCGATTTTGCAGAAAATGTCGAAATTTGAGCAACGTGCAAACATCAAATTTTGTTTTAAACTTGGTAAGACGGCTACAGAAACGCAAGGAATGCTTGCAGCTGTCTACAGAGATGAAGTTGTTACAAACAAGACTGTTTGCAAGTGGTTTGGAAGGTTTCGGGAAGGAAATGAGTCTTTGGATGATGAAAGAAGTGGTCGTCCGTCCGTCTTGTTTGTAACAACTTCATCTCCGTAGACAGCTGCAAACATTCCGTGCGTTTCTGTAGCCGTCTTACCAAGTTTAGCCCTTTAAGTCCTGAATGTTTTGTAGGGTTAAGTTATGAATGCGTGTATTTGAAACGTTAGCAATTTGTACCGTCAGTCCTTAAAGGGTTATAACAAAATTTGATGTTTGCACGTTGCTCAAATTTCGACATTTTCTGCAAAATCGCCAGACGCCACAAAAACGCCCTCACACAAAGCAATGACACGGCGCACTGGTGCATAGTTGAATGGTGTTTGTTGGCATCTGGAAAGTGGCCAAGGTGACGTCATCACCCATACACACTGACATCACCTAGTGACACGCGTTCATTAGTTGCGGGACTATTTACCGAACTTTTTGATCACACCTCGTATAATGAAAAAAAAAAACCAGTTCCTTTTTAAAATACAAATTACTCTCGACGTTTGAGATAATAAAAGGCTGCATATAAATCTTGGTTTATGTTGATTAAAGTAGAGAAAAGTCTCGCTTCTCAATGCATATATAAACAACAAAATAACTGTTCAACAAACGAGCAACAAAATTAGCACTTGCACCAACAACAATGAAAAAAAATTAGAAGATAAAAATAAATTAATGAAGCCGCTTTGAGAAAAATGACAGTTGGCGAACAAACAAGGTATTTTTAGACGCAGTCCGGCCATTGAAGGTTATTATCTAAATTTTAGAAGGCATTCAATATGAATATGAATATGGAAAATTTAATATGAATATAAATATAAAAAATTAAATTTGAATATAAATATGAAAAACTGAATATGAAAATGAATATGAAAAAGTGAATATAAATAGGAAAAATTGAATATGAATATGAATATGAAAAACTGAATATGAATATCAATATGAAAAATTTAATATGAATATGAATATGAAAAACTGAATATGAATATGAAAAACTGAATATGAATATCAATATGAAAAATTTAATATGAATATGAATATGAAAAACTGAATATGAATATGAATATGAAAAATTCAATATGAATATGAAAAACCGAATATGAATATCAATATGAAAAATTTAATATGAATATGAAAAATTCAATATGAATATGAATATAAAAAACTGAATATGAATATCAATATGAAAAATATAATAAGAATATGAATATGAAAAATTAAATATGAATATGAAAATTACAGTTACATACTGCGAAATGTAATGATACGCTAAAGACGCTATTAGGATGTACGCTATTGCCCATACTCAAAATATAACATTTTACATTTAGAAGTTTTAACTTCTTTTTGGGGGCATTCTAAAAGAAGATTTTCCTTCTTTTCGGTATCAAAGTTTCTTGTTAGATGATATAATAACTTCATTTAATGATACGTAACTTCTTGAGATAGAAGGAACGGTCTCGAAATCTTCTTTTTGGAGTGATTTTTGATGATAGAAGATAGTATTTCTATGTACAGAAGGTTGTGGGGAAGTCTTTGTTTACTGTGATGTAAATGAATGGTTCTTCTCAAATATTGCTGAGAAGTTTGATTTTTTTTGCATCGGAAAAAATAGCTACAAAGAATATAAATTTATTATTATTATTATTATTATTATTATTATTATTATTATATCCAATTTGATGATAAAAAATTTATACGGATTTAAGAATAAATTATTAATTATAACTTATTATAACTTATTATAAGCAAACGTAAACACTTTTCAAAATTTTGAAACTTGGAAAAAAAATATACACGGTGAACCCCCCCACCCACCCCCTTCCCTCCAAAAAAAAGGTGTTCCCAAAAAATATTTCTTTAAGAAATTATTTGTGGCAATACCTTTTTGGATCACCCTGGATATCATATTGAGGGTATTGTAAGAAAAGAATTCACTATAAAGGGAAAAATATAAACTTTAAAATTTCTACACTACAAAAATTCAGAGGAACAAACAAACTAAAAAAAAAAAAAAAAAAAATTGATATACAGTTTCAAAAAAACAACAACAGAAAATTATATTTTTCTTTGGTTTTAACACTTTGCTAGTAGTAGTGTAGCATCAACTCCCGATGTTTGCAATGTCTACCTTTTTAAAATATGTTTACGTCGCCTATGGAAGAGATTAAAAAAAGTACTCCTGCTCTTATACAATTTCTCTTAATGAATACAATTAATTTATATTAAGTGTATTAATACAAACGATACGCTTAATAACCTTATTACGGTCTTATTTTCATCATTGATTCAAATTGCAATGGAGAAATTTTGTAGTCTCGTGCCCGACAGTAGTTTTGAACAGACCAGGAAAGGGGATTGAGTCACTATGGGAAGAATACTGATATGGAATGACGTTAGTTTAACAGATCGAACTACGTCTGATAAAAAAAACGATTCAATAGCGGATATAAAACAAAATCATTATAAAATATTAACAATGTGAGGATCTAACAACTGCTTTCAGGAGATAAAAAGATAAGGTGCCCACGAAGTGAATGCTCTCATTTAGTTAGTACCCACGAAGTGAGTGAACTAATTTCGTGCCCAGACTGAGTTATACTTTCCTATTATATATATATATATATATATATATATATATATATATATATATGATGCAAACCCACAAGGAAAAAGAAGAATGATTCCAAGGCCTTTTGTGTATTCAGAAGTACACCTCGTCAGGTGTCATTCCATGACGAGGTGTACTTCTGAATACACGAAAGGCCTTGGAATCATTTTTCTTTTTCCTGTGGGTTTACATCATTCATTCATTTCACGTGTTTAATTATGAAATTCATCCCATATATATATATATATATATATATATATATATATATATATATATATATATATATATACACAAGGTGGCGCAAAAGTCGCGCATCATAGGAATTTTCAGTGTTGATTATATTTTTTTTCTTTCAGGGAGGGGATGGCTGCGAAATTAACATTAGACGAGAGGGTGAGTTTCGTTTTAATGCATCTTAATTTGTTGTACCTGGTATTCCATACATTAAAACCAAGCTCACCCTCTCGTCTAATGTTAATTTCGCAGCCATCCCCTACCTAAAAGAAAGAAAATAATATATATAATCAACACTGAAAATTCCTATAATGCGCGACTTTTGCGCCACCCTGTAGTGAATCGCGAAATACTGAAAGCGTAAAATTTTGAAAAGTAATATTCATAAACAAACAAACAAACAAATAAACAAACAAATAAATAAAGAAACAAATAAGAAATTAAAGTAATTAATTAATAACGAGTGAATAATGAACAAATAAAAAAATAAAATATAAATAAATTAATAAAAAGTAAATAAATGAATAGATAAAAAAACAACAAATAAATTAATTAATAAACAAGTAAAGGAATAAATAAAATAATAAACCAGTTAATAATGTAAATAAATAGATTAATTAATTAAATAATAAACAAGTTTGAAAATAAATAAGTGAGTTGATGAAAAAGTAGATAAATAAATAAATAAATAAACAAATAAATAAACAAATAAATAAATTAATTAATGAAAAAGTAGATAACTAAATAAATAAGTTAGTGAAAAAGTAGATAAATAAATAAATAAATAAAGTTAGTGAAAAAGTAGATAAATAAAATAAATAAATAAAGTTAATGAAAAAGTAGATAAATAAATAAAGTTAATGGAAAAGTAGATAAATAAGTAAATGTTAGTGATAAAGTAGATAAATAAATAAATAAATAAATAAAGTTAATGAAAAAGTAGATAAATAAATAAATAAATAAATAAAGTTAATGAAAAAGTAGATAAATAAATAAATAAATAAAGTTAATGAAAAAGTAGACAAATAAATAAATAAATAAAGTTAGTGAAAAAGTAGATAAATAAATAAATAAATAAACAAATAAATAAATTAATTAATGAAAAAGTAGATAAATAAATAGTTAATGAAAGAGTCGATAAATAAATAAATAAATGAACAATACATGTTTCAACATGTTATAGTGAGATTATGATTGACATTACCATAAAAACTGCGCAAAATTATTAGCTGGACTTGAAATAACAAAATACAATATTAAATTATCATTGCAAATTTTATTAAACCTTTTATAGCAAAATAAATTTAATTATAATTTTAAAAACTTTAAAAATCCGCGAGTATTTTTAGTAAAAGAATTTATGATAAATTTTTTTGTTTTTTCATAATTATAAATTCTTTTCAAATTATGATTTTGAAATATGAGGCGTGAAATTTTAAAATTGTATTTTTATTTCATAAATTTGTATTAAATTTGTATTTTAAAAATTTGTATTAAAAATCCTTTAATTTATTTTCCAGTAAAATATTTTATTTTTCATGAATTGTTTGTACATTTTTTTAGAATTTTAATAAAAATTGATTATTAAACGCAGTAATAAATTAACCCTTTAAGGACGACTGGTACAAATTGGTGACGTTTCAAATCTAAGGGGTTAATAGGGTATTAGCTGAACGCTTAATCTATTAAATATTCTTTGCCGTTATGTTCCCGAAAGACAACTTATTTTTAGTACAAAAAATGTCTAAGTTAATCTAAGTTAATCTGAAAGTCTAAGTTAATCTACAATAAGTTAGTTCTAAGTTAATCTGATAGTCTAAGTTAATCTAAGTTAGTGCTAAGTTAGTTCTAAGTTAATCTAAAAGTCTAAGTTAATCTAAGTTAATCTAAGTTAGTCCTACGTTAATCTGAAAGTCCTGGGCTCAAAGTTCAGATTCCAGCAATTAAAGGGGTTTTTCTTGGTTCTCATTGGTGGGGTATTAGTTCAAATCCCATGTAAACCTGTAGGTCCCCCTCCATCATGTGACTTTTGATGTTACGAAGAGGGTAAAACACACACCCTAAATGTTATTATTATTATTACTAAAAGCTAACATTAGATTCTCCTCCCATCTGTCACGAGTGGAATCGAAACCTTTTAAAATTAATTTATAAATTCGGTGCAATTGTGAAGCTAAGTCTTCCCTTCGTTACTCAAATTGTCTAAAAATTTGGTTGGTTTGTTTTCTGCAGACTCATTAAAAGCGAGGAAGAAAGGCTCGCTGCTCGATCCTCAGGTTTCGCCCTCGATGAATACAACACATTCGAAGATGTGAGTATGGGTTACAGTCAAAATAGGTATAATAACGAGTAACTCAGAAACATCTTCATTTTTCTGTGAAGATGATCTCTATCTCTTCCTATCTAAGGTTTGTAATTTTGTCAAACTGTCGCAATCGCTTATACGTCTATGGACTGGATTTTAAACCTTATGTAACGTGAAATAGAGATCATATTACAGAAACATGAAAATTTTTCTGAGAAACTTGTTACTGCAACTGCTTTGATTTCAGTAAAGAGTACATACAAGGACAAAAGCTTCTGAAATGAATTGGTGTCTGAAAAATGTAAACTTCCGTTGTTGTTGGTCTCTGTAAATAACTAGATACTCTAAATTGAAATGCAGACTCGGTTCAGAAAGGATAACTTTAGACACTGTCCTCTATTTCTGTTTAAAATTTTACTTTGAAATTTGTTTAATTTGTTTAAAATTTTACTTTAAAACTGACAAAGGGAGTCCCATCATTTTGGCTTAACGAAGCCTGGAAAGTAGAGCGGTCAATGAGAATTGATTGGTTGTTTATGTAAAAAGTTTATTTGAACTATTTTTGTTTGTTGTTGTTATTTAACCTCCTTGGTAAGATCTATGGTCATATGAGGGAGGGGACCTACAGCTTTACGTGGGATCCAAACCACGGGTCGCTACATAATCTGAACGTAAAAGACGGTTCTCCATCCACTTACTACCTAGACCCAATGTCGCTTAACATCGCTGATCGACGGGAAGCGGTGTTTCGACATTAGCCACGGCGTAGCCCGAAAAGTTGGTTCGAGTCATTTTAACCGTCGACTAGTCTCGTGATTCGTTTTCCCTTATGGTTACTATGGTTACGTTGTTTTTCGATACTTGGGATTATATATATGTATATAAAGAAGGAGACTGGGAAAAGGTAAAGAACTGGGAAAAGGATGTCAGAAGGGGTAAGAAGCGACAGAAAGATAAAAAAGAAGAGGCAATCGTAATGAATGAAACAGTAGACTATATATATATATATACGTGTACATATATATATGACATGTATATATGACATTAAAAAAAAAAAAATATATATATATATAATATATATATATATATGTGTGTGTGTGTGTATATACTGTATATGACTAATATATATATATTATATATATATATTATATATATATATGTGACTTAAAAAAAAAACTAACCCATTTATTGTTTGCATAAAATGTGATTTGATGAAAATGAAATTTACGTTATTTAAGAAGAGCACAAAACAGGTATTAAATATTTACATAATAAATGGATTTAATATTTTTCACTGACTCTGCTAACGAGATGTCAGAGTCAATACTAAGTAAAAGAAGGCCGCTTTCTCAGGAGAAAATGAGGGGGCGGGGCTTTAAAGAGTAAAGGGGCGGGGCTTCTAGCGATACGCTTATTGTGTGTATATGGAGAGCATCGCTACATAATTATTAAATACAGCAAATGATAAATTCAAAATATAATATTTTGCGAAAGAATTTTTACTTCCAATTTTTTCGAGTAATAAAAAGAATAAAGTTGAAGTTGTATATATTTTAATTAACACTTGAAATTAAAAAAAAAAATTTAAAATTAAAATTGTTAATTAAAAAAATATTTTAATCACAAATGTTACATTGAAAAATATTTGAAACATACTTCAGAATTTGGTATTTTTATTAGCATCATATCATGCTGAAAATCTTCATATATAACCTTTGGTTTGCTTCCGCCCGAATTGTTCATTCTGACAAAGTTCAAGCTTTTCACTCTACCTTAGACCTACAGTTTAACGTGGAATCCGAACCACGCCTCACAAGCAGCCAAACGTCTAGGCCACCCAGGGTACCCATTTATCTACCAACCACTTTCCTTTTATTATGTGGAAGGATGAACAGCTGGGTTTTGCTGCACGTCGGCTGCCATCACCGGGTCTCGATCCCGGGGCCGATGGATTCGTATTCAACGACTCTAACCACTACACCACCGAGGCGTATATATATATATATATATATATATATATATATATGAAAATTATTTCACGAAAGTAACACGTGAAAAATATTTATGATGAATAAAACCACGAAGGAAAGGAAACACAAAATGGTGCTCAAGCGCTTTCGTCTAATGACATCCTCAGGAACACTCAGTGTTCCTGAGGATGTCATTAGACGAAAGCGCTTGAGCACCATTTTGTGTTTCCTTTCCTTCGTGGTTTTATTCATCATATATATATATATATATATATATATATATATATATATATTACAGTCAATGTCTAAAATCAGGCAATTTATAAATTGACTGAAATTTTAGGCAATGTGTCAAATTATGATACAAAACCTAACCTAACCTAACCTAATGAATTTTTAGGCAACATATTTGGAAATACCAGTGGGCATACATATGCAGCATTACCGGAAAGGTTAGGTTAGGTCTTTGTGTGTATCACAATTTGACACATTTTCTAAAATTTCAGTCAATTTATAAATTGCCTCTTTTTACATACTGACTGTAACATATATATGTATGTATTGCAGGTCTCAGGGATTTTTCCATTAAAACAATGTAACATAAGGTAGAAAATCCCACAGTGGGAATTATGGATCAATTTGAAAATTTCACTTTTCATTTAAGAATGACAAATCAGAAAGTGAGAATTATAAAGATTCTCACTTTTTTCATTCTTAAACAAACAGTGAATAGCAACAAGTGTGATTAAAAAGAGACCACTTATTGTGGTCAATAAATTTCAAGTTATTGCCTTTAATTGTTATAAATAAAGCTGGTAACGATCTTTAGTGATAATAAACTGGACTTCATTACTATTTTGGAGGACATAAAGTCCTATTTGTATCGAACAGGTGACACATTACAGATAGCATATACATTTGGTCACACGGAATCAGAGTACATTCTGCCTTTATGAAACTCGTAAAGGACCATTATCTCTTATTGATTATATTGTAAGATCAATCGCAAGATGATAAAATTTGACAAGATAAACACCATAGTTTCATATTTTCTAAATAATTGCCTTTCCTCTATCTCAGATCGAAGGTTACTTAACTAATGTTGCTGCCACCAACGAATATGCCACACTTCGATCTATCGGCAAATCTATCGAAGGGAGAGACCTTTGGCAACTGAAGATTTCAGTGGGAAGTGGAAAACCCGCAGTTTGGATTGACTGCGAAATCCACGCTAGAGAGTGAGTAAACTAAGTTAAGTGGAGGGCGGAGGGACTTACACCTAGGTTAATAATAATCAGTGGTGGGCACTTTTAACCAAAAAGTTAACTTCGATAACGATAATCCGTTAACCCCAATTTTTAACTCCGATAACGATAATCCGATAATTTTACTACAAAGTTAACGGAAGTTAACGATAATCCGTTAACGATAACTATTTCTTTACTAACATTTAAAAAAATCAAGGAAAAAAGCTTTAAAACCCATGGAAAATGTTTATTTATGCAAAATCCAACAATAAATAGGTATTTAACTGTATTTTTATCAAGTTTTGCAACTTTTTGCTTAATAACTTTTTTTATATTTTTAATAAAAAATGTACTGATTACATGTTTTGAAACCCTTGTAACCACTAACCATTAACTAAATTTTAATTTACCAGAGAATTATTATGGCGGGAACTGAAAGGTAAAATTAAATTTTAGGCACATTTATTAAAGACTATGACACAATGTGCTGGTTGCCCTTCAGAAAGACCAACTTCTCAAAGTTAGGCCCAACTGCCAGTCTTGACCTCTTGGGCCTCAGGATGTCCTTGCCGAGAGAGAAGAGCCGTTCCACTGCGGCAGAGGACAGAATTGGCAGACTGAAGTTATGGCGGTTTGAATTCATTCGCGGAGCGGTGATCTTCCGTGAATGACTCCTCGCAGTTAACGTGTTAACGGACTTTAACAGACTAAATATCGAATTATCGGAAGTTAACTGGTCCGATAACGATAAATGGAAATTAACTTCCGTTAATAGTCCGTTAAAAAAGTTAACTTCGTTAATTAACTGTTATCGGATTAACGCTTTAGTGCCCAACACTGATAATAATTAAAATAAAATCACGTACAAATGGAAAAAGAGACCCACCGTCGGAGACTAATTTTTTAGAAGAATAACACGTTTCAGTCTCCAACATTGACTTCTCATCGAGTGAGTACAGAGTGCAGAAGAAAAAAACGGAAAAAAAATGGCAGGAGTAGGAAAAAAAAAGGTCACATGGAAACTCCTTGTGGTAGCATTTCACGGTCAAGTCAAATTCTTTCGATGATAAAGAAATTGGCCAAAATATATTTATGTTAATATAAAATTTAATTATTTCAAGAGGTCAACAAAATTGATCTTATCGCAAAAGCCGATAATGGATATGTTTTATAGGCAGAAGAATCTGACCTGACCTTGAATTGCGACAACTGGGAACTCTCGTGCGGTATTCTTTTTCCTGTTTCTGAACACTGTCAACATCAAACCCTCATTCGATGAGGACACTAATTTTTTTTTATAACGGCTAACGCCTGCGGCGGGCTGTTTTTACCATAACCTAACCTAACCAAACCTAACCTAACCTAACCTAATACCAACACTAATTTTTTTTATAATGGAAGGAAAATAAAGTACCATAACTAAAACCAAACCAACATTATATAAAAAAATTAGTGTTGGGAGGATAATGCAAAAGAACCGTATTTTCTCCTTGTGGATTTTATTCCAATAAAAGATATGTTTTCTATGTACTCTTTCCTAATAATAGACTGGTTGGCAAATGTCTTTACAGTAATCCTCTATTTCACGCTAAGATGGTTGGCATAATTTTGTTTAGCATGCCGTTTGACTTCAGAAAGACAAAATCTTTGTTTTTAAATTTGAAAATGGCTTGGGTATCCACTTCACTACGCTAAAATTGTTGGCATATACAGGGTGAGCGCAAAATCCTGTCTCAAAACTATTTATTGTATAGATTTTTTTTTTGAGGCAGCAGTTTTGACTCACCCTGTATAATTATAATAATATTTTTTATCCTGTGCGAAATAGTTGCATCTCCTTAAACCCGTGAAAGGACGGTAGAATTCATTTGTCAGAATATCATTAAAATTTACAATATAAAGAATTCTACGATTTTTGGGCACAAATCGTAATATTTTCGTTAGTTTTAACGAAAATATCACGATTTAACCTAACCAATCGTCAAGGGCGTATAGTTGATCTAACCGGGCATTCAATTAACCTAACCGGGCATTCAATAATTTTCCCTTAGGTTTCGATTAATTTTAAGCAACTTTTGCCTAATGGTAAAAGGGATTAAATTATTTGATCAATAAAACTATAGAAAAGAACGCAGTCATGAAAATCTTAAGCTTCACAAATCTTGACACAATGTGAAGCTTAAGATTTTCATGGCTGCGTTCTTTTCTATAGTTTTATTGACCAATTTCTGTCCATTGTTAACCAACCTAACCTGACCAAATCCACAATCATTCCCTCAACTTTTTTTTCTTCTAATATTATCCTATTTTTAAAAACCAATTAACCAACCAACCAACCAACTTCAAAAGAGAGAGAGAGAGAGAGAGAGAGAGAGAGAGAGAGAGAGAGAATATTTATCACTTTGGTATAGCTAAAGTATGTTTCTCGGAATCTAAGTACATAAGTAATAAAGCTAAAATAAAATTTTTAAAGGTTTACAAATATTTTGGAATAAAAACAGTTGTAAAATCAATTTAAAATTTTATATTTACTTTAATTTCAAATTTACATGGAATATTATCGAAAGGAAAACTGTTAATAATAATTTTTTTTATCATTTATTTATTTTTTTAAAGAATAATATCATATTTATTCTGTTTAATTAACATTATAAATGAAATTAAATGTGTTTATATTCGCGGACTAATTACTAAGTTAATAGTTTGAAGCCGGTTGGAGGAGACCTTCATGTGAAGGACGTGTGAAAGGGTCTTTTTGCAATCCATTATACAGGGTTCGTATCGACAACGTATTTTGATTGAAGAATGAGGATGTTTCTTCTTGAAATGGCGTACAGCTGTGGAAAAAAGTTCGACGAAGATTAAATTTTAGAGAAAAATAATGAAAATTTCAAAATTCAGCAAGATTTTATAATTAGTTGGAAAAATAATTTCTGACCAATAAAAGAAAAAATGGGTGTTGTTTACAATGTCAATCCAAGTGGCCAATTATTATTCATTTTTCAGCCAATTATAAATTCTTTATGAATTTGGAAACTTCCGTATTTTTTCCATAGATTTTATTCTTTCGGTGAAATATTTTCCGCAATTATGCCTTCAGTAATACACGGTATTTTAAAAAGATCTGACGGATTTGTATTAAATACATATTGTAATCCGTCATATCTTTTTCGAACACCCTGTATATCGACATAATATATATCACGATTATTTCTTTTATCTTCAAAGATGGATTACTGGTGCCACCTGTCTCTTCGGGATCGATTACCTTTTGAATTCGTATGGAACAGATCCTGACGTCACAGCCGTGTTGGACGCTTATGATTTCTACATTATGCCTATCAGCAACCCGGACGGATACGCGTATACTTGGACCCATGTGAGTCGGGAGGGAATTTGGGACAGAAATTAAATTATACTCTAAGCAGACGTTCATATTTGGCTAAACATTTAAAATAATTTGGTTACCTTTGGTTAGCTTCCGCAGAATTGTTCATTTTGACGAAGGTCAAGTTTTTCACTCCACCTTAGACCTACAGTTTAACGTGGAATCCGAACCACGCCCCACCAGCAGGCCAGCGTCTTAACCACCAGGCTACCCAGGGTACCCATTTATCTACCAACCACTTTCTTTGTGTGGAAGGATGAACAGCTGGGTTTTGCTGCGCGCCGGCTGCCGTCACCGGGTCTCGAACCCGGGGCCGATGGATTTGTAGTCAGCGACTCTAACCACTACACCACCGAAGCGCATTAGTTTGGGATTAGTAATTAGTTCGTTCTTTAAAGTGTTTAGCCAAATATCAACCGCCATTAACAGTCTACGTCTTCAATTAGTTCATTTTCTTACTGTATCAGTTTCTCGAAGATATTAGCACCGGACCTCGAACACACACACATATATATATATATATATATATATATATATATATATATATATATATGCTACAACTCAGAATGGTCCTCTGAGAAATTTTTATGTTACCAGACCGTGCATGGAACAAGGAACTCTTGTGGGAAAATTAAATCCACTATAGTCCGAATAAGTAATGGTAAATGACAAACAATATAGTTTTTCTTTTTCATGGTGTTAACCCGACATGGGCAACGGGTCACTCGCAAAGAGACCCCAAAATATAACTTCCATCGTCCTCATTTTGGGGTCTCTTTGTGAATGACTCGTTGCCCACGTCGGGTTAACACCATGAAAAAGAAAAACCATAGTATTTGTCATTTACCATTACTTATTCGGACTTTAGTGGATTTAATTTTCCCAGAAGAGTTCCTTGTTCCATGCACGATCTGTGTGTAACATATATATATATATATATATATATATATATATATATATATATATATATATATATATATATACATAAAATAGGATTAACCTAGCTAATAGGATTAACCTAGCCTATTTTTTCTGCTTATTTATCCTTAGGAGAGAGAGAGAGTGAGAGAGAGAGAGAGAGAGAGAGAGAGAGTTTTAATATTTTTGGTCATACAAAACCCCTAACAACTGATGCGCCCGGATAAAGCAGAGCTTGTAACTAACAAGTTGATAAACTGCGATTTTTAAAGTGTCTAACAATTTAACTCAGTTCTATATTGACTTACGCAGGACAGATTCTGGAGGAAGAACCGCGACAGGTACTCTGTTGATTCGTGTTACGGGATTGACTTGAACAGGAACTTCGATGATCACTTCGGAGGAACGGGAACGTCTCCTAACTCTTGTTCTCAAACCTACAGAGGTACGTTAAAGAAATTTAGGGAGATGGATGAATGAACTTAAGTATGAAAACAATCGAAAGGAAGTATCCATCCATGAAGTAAAATTGTTAAGTTGTGCTTCTGGTCATAGTGCATTTTGTAGGCTCAAAATAAAACCTAAATTTAGAACTTATAACTTGTTTTTTGAGAGTGCATTCTAGGGGTAGTTTTTTTCTGTTTGGTACCAAAGTTTCTTGTCAGATGATATACTAAACTCTTTTAATGTTACATATCTTCTTTAGACAGAAGAAATTGTTTTCAAACTTTTTTTGAGTGATTTGAGACAATAGAAGATTATTTTCTATATACAAAAGTTTGCGGGAAGTCTTTATTTTCTGTGTATACTGTTTATCTTATTCCTAAGTATCTGTTAATAATAGGTATTCTTATTTACATAGTATTAATATATGTCTTCACACTTCACTTATTAATTTGTCAAATTCCGTTAATTAATTGTTAATGGGACATAGTCCTGGAGTATAATTTTTTTAACTGTACTGACATTTATTATAGGGCCGAGTCCCGCATCTGAACCTGAGACAAGCGCAACCCAGGACGGTATAAAAGACCTCATTTCAACAGCTAACCTAAAAATCTTGTTCAGCATTCACTCATACTCTCAGCTGTGGCTGTACCCCTATGGTTATAGTTATTCCCTCCCACCTGAAGCTGATGAGATGGTAAGAAAAGTCAAATAGTTAAGAAGGGAAACAACTCGTTCATCTATTTATTATAAAGGGTGTTTTTTTCTCATATCGTATTAGAGTTTGTATCGATAACAGGGTCTTTTTAGCACAATGTTGAAATGGTAACAAAAGGCTAATACAGGGTGACAAAACTATTGTGTAACTATAAATAACAGTAAAGTCAAAAAATCTCGCACAACAGGATAAATTATTCGGTGTTCGAACTATTGATCACCAAATTGAAAAAATATTTTGATTCACTGTACACGTGAAATCTAAACACTTTTTAAACTCTGAAGCTGTTCTTGGTACATTCAAATCTTATATTCTCCTTTAATTGCTCTATGTCTATGGATCGTTTAACGTAGACGACAACCAGCCAACCAACAATTAACAAACATCATACGTACAGCAAATCAAAAAGTGTTTTCAAGTTAATGGCCATTAATTAGAGCCACGCTTCTCAAACTAGGGGTCGCGTAAATATTATTGGGGGTAGCAGAAACATTTAAAAATATTATTTTTTCATAAATATACAGTGTTAGTACCTATTGCTTTTATGACATTGAGTGAAGGGTCGCGAAAAAATTTGTCTGATCCAAAGGGGTCGCAAGTGAAAAAAGTTTGAGAAGCCCTGAATTAGAGTATCCTTTAGTGAGCGTTTCACTGTAATTTACGCTATGGTGCTCGACTTTTGTGCCATCCTAGATATCAATTACGATGAAGCATATGAAGCCTTTTATCTTTAGAATTCTCAGCTCAGGAAAGAGTTCATAAAAAGGTAAAACCTATCAGAAGATTGGTTAGAATTAAAAAAAAAAAAGAGTCTGTGTATATTCTTGTTGGTTGTATGCAATTTATGTTCTCCCTGAGTTTAAAGATGGAAAAAGACAAGAGGAAAATACATTAAATTGATAAACTTGGAGTGGGACTCGAACCCACATCGCATGGTGTTAGATCCACTATCATATCTATCCAACATGAGCTATCCAATACCGGTAAAGGAATGCATTCAAGAACAACGATTTCATAGCGAAATTTTTCCACCGTTCTTGTTATTTTCTGAGTTTCTTTAAAGCGTGTAAATACATTACGAAATTTATCGTTTCTATTTTTCTTAAAAAAGTGCGGTTATTGCACTTAAATCAGTAAGTTAAAAGAAATAAGTTATATTGATTTTGACGAATAAAATTTGATATTAAAATAATATGGGTAATATTTCTTTATTAAAATATCACTCATTCGATAATGAATTTTGCGTTTGTACTGGAATACTTTTCGACATATTTACAATCCTACTTCACATCATATTTTGCGGGTCCGTATCGTATTATAAAAGACTTTCGTTCTAAGAGCCCCTTGTCAATACTTCGTAAACATCCTTTAATTTTCGCAGGATCGTGTAGCTCAGATTGGCGTTGATGCACTGAGAGCGGTCCATGGTACCCATTACCTATATGGTCCCATTGCTTCTACAATTTGTAAGTTATTTCCGGTTGTTTATTAATTTTTTTTTAAATATAAATTTAGCTTGTTATATTTTATGAATTTCTATACATTTTCAACTGTATAGAAAATATAGAAATAAATCTTATGTTATATTTAAATCAGTAGGAGTGAGTTATAAATAAATTAGGTGTAATATTTATTATAAATAATTATATATTAATATTCATTTCTACCAATATTTACATATTTAGTATTGGTTATACATAATTATCATCCAGATGTACTAACCAAAAAAGTACACTGAAAAAGAATGGTTTTTGTAGCATATTTAAATGGCGTTCTATAACTCAGTAGCTTAACAAGCATATACATGAACATCCGTACATTTGTGGTGCTAACTAGTATATTTTTCAAACCTAAAATTCTTTGCTACAGTTGAGATGAATATATTATAATATAATATATTCATCTCAACTGTAATAATGATAATAATAATAATAATATAATAATAATAATAATAATAATTGGTCAGGAGTGCCAGAAACTGGCATAGCGCTGAGGGCAGGTTAATTCAACCCCTTGCGGTAATTCCTGGATTATTAATTATTAATCAGCCCCATCGGGAGTAGAACTCCGAGCTCAGTTTTTTCACGTCGCTTATAAGGAAACGGTGTTACTCAATGAGCTACGGAAACTGACGGAAATGGTGTTACCCACTGATAACATTGGTGCTTGTGTGAACCCAAAAGAACTTATTGGTTTACCTTTTCACAACACAATATTTACCTCTACATATAATTCATTTAGATTTTCGCATTTTGTAGATCCCGCCGCAAGTACCACAGTAGACTACGCTTATTTTCAAGGAATTGTACATTCTTATACCCTTGAACTGAGAGACAAAGGCTTTTATGGATTTCTTTTACCCCGAGACAAATCACCCCTACAGGAGAGGAAACGTGGGCCGGTCTCATCGCCAGCATTTTGGCTGTTTAATTCTTTTTTTTTTAAATAGGTTTTTAAACTAAAAAAAATTTGTTTCTTTTTAAAAAAATAGGTTTTTAAGCTAAAATTTATTTCTTTTTTAAAAAATAGGTATTTAAACTAAAAATTTATTTAAAAAAAAATAGGTTTTTAAACTAAAAAATTTATTTCTTTTTTAAAAAATAGGTTTTTAAACTAAAAATTTATTTCTTTTTTAAAATAATAGGTTTTTAAACTAAAAATTTATTTTAAAAAAAATAGGTTTTAAACTAAATTTTTTTTTTTTTAAATAGGTTTTAAAACTAAAAAATTTATTTCTCTTTAAGAAACAAAAGGTTTTTAAGCTAAAAATTTTAATATTTATTCAAGCTAAATTAAATGTCCAAGAAAAAAGTTAAAATACAGCTGTTTAAAATCACTTGTTTTGAATTTTAGTATAATTTTGAAATTTAACCATTTTTAAACCTAAAAATAAAGTCTTTTCGAAATAAAGTTCGTTGGACTCCAAATTTTATTTAAACTTTCAAGTATTTTTATTTTCTTAATCTAAAACTTAAATTAAATTTTTTACGCAATTAAAAATTTTAAAAACTAAAAATTATACGAGGAGCGGTCAGAAAATAAGTTTACACCGCGTATAATTTCGTAACTAAAGGACCTGCATTGATTATGTTTGTATCAGGGAAATTCGTTAATCATTGTTGGCAACACTGCACGTCGATTTGGCTGCCATCTACCATACATTGGTTATATGAGTCAGTTGAACATGGCGGCTCGACTGGAACAGTACCCTGTCATTTCTGCAACGATATTCTGAGTCTGTCAGAGGTCAAGAATTTCTCGAGCGCATTGTCACAGGAGACGAGACATGGGTTCATCACCGTACTTCGGAAACAAAACGTGCCAGCATGGAATGGAAACACCCTGGGTCCCCGCGACCAAAGAAGTTCAAGATTGTGAGGTCCGCTGGAAAGTGATGGTTACCGTGTTTTGGGACCACAAAGACGTTTTGCTCGCAGACTTCATGCAAAAAGGCACAATAATCAATGCAGCTGCATATTGGTCAACACTGGAACGTTTACGAGCGGCCATTAAACGTAAGCATCCTGGACTGCTCCCTAGGGCAGGACACTATTCCAGTCGAGCCGCCATGTTCAACTGACTCATATAACCAATGTACAGTAGATGGCAGCCGAATCAACGTGCAGTGTTGCCAACAATGATTAACGAATTCACCTGATACAAACATAATCAATGTAGGTCCTTTAGTTACGAAATTATACGCGGTGTAAACTTATTTTCTGACCGCCCATCGTAGTTTATTTCGTTTAATTCACCTTTTAATCGTAGTAATTAGTCAGGACGGCCAGAAAATGGAACAGCGCTCAGGCAGCAGAACGAATGCGGCCCATTCCGCTAACTCCTAGATTATTATCAATACCGTCTGGAGTCAAGACCCTGACTTCATTGTCTTCACTTTACTTACAGGGAAATGGTGTTAGCTACTGAGCCGCGAACACTGACTAATTCACATTTTACTAGTGTGTGTGTGTTTGTGTGTGTGTGTGTGTGATAACTGAAATTTAGCGATTTAGTATTACCCTTTCAAAACTAATCAGAAACAATTTCTATACTTGTTTTTTAAATATCGTAACTGTGACATCCTATATAATATATACACACCGAATTGCATAAGTTCTGTCTTTTGTACGCTCTCCAAAAACCACTCCATTACCATGGAAACCAATACAGGCGTATTGGAAACCAGGAAACCATTTATTTGAACGCGTATTTCGAGAACTAATGCTGGCAGTCTGACAGTTATTATTTATTGTTAAATTGCAATGGCCTGTTATATATATATATATATATATATATATATATATATATATATAATATCGGTATTGGTATCGAAATGAGGTTGAAAATGAGTACTGATGTAAATTAATTATTCAGTGAACACCAAAACAACATTATTATATTCTTACATTTTAGGAGAATATATATTTTGGAAATGCTGATTGCACTTTATTTTATCAACATAATGTTACATCAATACAACACCAATATTAATTTGTAAGCTGTCACACTATTCCACCACGGTATCCGGAAAAATCATCGCCCACAATTCACCGTCCAAAATTCATCACCCACAAATCATCGCTCAGGATAATTCATCGCCCACAATTCATCGCCCACAAATCATCGCTCAGGATAATTCATCGCCCACAATTCATCACCCACAAATCATCGCTCAGGATAATTCATCACCCACAATTCACCGTCCACAATTCATCGCCCAGAAGAACAGATTGCTGCCCATCATCCAAATATTTGGAAATTTCTGGAGTGCCTCAAGAAAGAACAAACTTTAAGTGAAATCAGACTTGAACAGTACATAGGTGGACACAAACCTCAAAAGAAAAAACGAAAATATCGCAATTTTGCGATTCAGAGCATTGTATTGTCGAATATATAAGAGGGATAGCTCATAATATTTCATATTAGAATGTATTTTAGACAAAATAAAACGGAAAATGCCCGGTTAGGTCAACTGAATGCCCGGTTAAGTCAACTGAATGCCGGGTTAGGTTAATTGAATGCCCAGTTAGGTCAACTGTACGCCCTTGATGATTGGTTAGGTTAAGTTGTGATATTTTCGTTAGTTTAAACGAAAATGACGAGAGGAAACATACATAATAAACAGTTTGGTAGTCCCGATAATACGTAAGTACCAAAATGAACTTTTTTGTAAACAAAGGTTCGTTAAAAGATCGAGAGAGATAGGCTTAGACCTAAATACCTTTGAAAAAAGTAACCACGATAATTGACATAATTTTCGCAAATACTTTTTACTGAGTATCGTTTTAATAAATAAATATTGTTTCAAACATCTTATTCATTCTTTTGTTGGGGGTGAACATATATATATATATATATATATATATGTTCGGTGAATTGTATGGGCGATGAATTGTGTTGCGGTGAAATGTATGAGCGATGAATTGTGGGCAGTGAATTGTGGGCGGTGAATTGTGGGCGATTAACTTTCCTAAAACCGTTCAACCACATTTCAAAGATATTGAGCATGCATCAACAATCGATCGATCAACCTTGCTATGTTTGCTAATGTTCGCAACGCCAAACATCATCTCAATAATTCTAAAATCGATATGATCGTCTGTACAATCCCATTAACATGAAGTGGATAAGCGAAACTTCGCAAATTTTTGTGAGCACTGTTCAGAATAGTCTGCTAAAAAGGCTAAAAATCCTAAAAATAAAGAGCTTCACGACATTTGCAGCCCGCTCTTACTTCTGGTCTCGCTTCTATGGGGATTTTTTAAACATTTTTCCCATTTTTGTTAACATTTTTCACATTTTTTAACATTTTCCACATTTTTCACATTTTCACATTTTTAACATTTTTTACATTTTTTCACATTTCACTACGAAAATTTTGAACTAAATCAAGTGATGGACGCCACTTAAAATAGGAATTATAAATCTGGCGACCTTTTTCTTGGGTTAAACTAACAAAGTAATGTTAAAATCATCGCATTATCAATAGAAAATTGATTATTAACAAAAATTGTAATGATTGCAATAAATACATTTAAAAGCGTAGCTGACTCAGATACTTGTATTTTTAATGAATATGCATCGTAACTTCGTTGGTTGGTCTTTTGGTTTAACGAGATACAGTGCCAAGTTAACGAATGACATAAATTTAACTTTCTTTTTGTATGAAAAGAGTAAAAATTGGAAGAGGTGGAATGGAGTTAACGCTATGATTATTTTTGTCCAGGAGGTATACCCAATAGTTGGTACTTTAAAATTTCCTCACTTCAGTTTTTAAGAGAATGAACAATGAACATTCACATATACTGTGTATATATACACATTTTAACTGCAAACAACACACAGTATAATTAATGTAAAGAACGACGCTTGTGTAGAAGAACGTTCCGCACAAGATGAGGAGGGAGAACGAACAAATGAAAAATGAGGTAACCACCATATCTGACCGGCAATCGGAAGATCCAGGGTTCGATTCCCGGGTGGTTACCTCATTTTTCATTTGTTCGTTCTCCCTCCTCATCTTGTGCGGAACGTTCTTCTACACAAGCGTCGTTCTTTACATTAATTATACTGTGTGTTGTTTGCAGTTAAAATGTATATTAGGTACGGCATGCGAAGGTGCCCCCCTCAGGGCATTGGTTTCTGCTCGTATGTAGGAGAATTACGACTTCTGATTAATCGAGGCCCATGGTGTAGTGGATAGCATATCTGACCGGCAATCGGAAGATCCCGGGTTCGATTCCCGGGTGGTTACCTCATTTTTCATTTGTTCGTTCTCCATCCTCATCTTGTGCGGAACGTTCTTCTACACAAGCGTCGTTCTTTACATATATATATATATATTATATATATATATATTGTTTTTCATCTATTCAACCGGTCAACTCTGAAACAGTCTTCCTCAATCCATCTTTCCCCCGGTTTATGACCTTCGATCGCAGTGTCCAGAGGTCTCGAAAACCTTGAACCTTGATTTTGGGGCTCTTCTGCCTCTATGGGGGGGGGGGGGGCGTTTTTGCGGACATTCGCCCTTGGCCCCTCCTTCCTGCATAAAAATATATATAGTATATATATATGGTTAGTTAGTAATTTACTAACACTCGGTAAAATAACTAGAAAAGAAAATTTTCTGTTATTAACCAGAAAGAAAGTAGAGTAAATTTTGCTTTTTAAGTTTTGAGACAAGAAAATATCTACAAGTCACGCATAAATCACCAATAAAACCAATCAAATCACCAATAAAACCAATAAAATCACCAATAAAACCAATAAAATCACCAATAAAAATGGTAAAAGGGACAAGTTTAGTTTCAAAGTTTAAAATCCAGATTCTCAGACGCAAGCAAGACAAAATAAGAGGTATGATAATAAAAACCACTCTAATAGACAGAGTTTATTTCCACAACAGTTTCGATGCCCACTGGCATCCTCTTCGGGTGGATACAGAAAAACGAAATAAACTCTGTCTATTAGAGTGGGTTTTTATTATCATATTGTGACTTTCACGTAGAAAAAGTGAAGTTTTTTGCATTTAAAATAAGAGGTCTTTAGCGTGGATTCCCAAAAAAATTTCATAATACGGTAGAAAGAAAATGAGATAAGTCGATTTGAATTCTATAACAGTAGAATACGCTGATAGCGCGGCGTTTGATAATGCGGTACGCGAATAACACGGCAAAAAATATAACCTTAATTATAGGACAATTATTTTTTATTACGGGAGACAAAATGGGAATGACTCAGTAATTTTGAAGCTAGACGGCAAAATGTAAGCCAGGCGCTTAGAAAACGCGGGCAGGCGCGAGCCAAGAGCAGTAATCAACACTTAGCAACCGCGAAGTCGTGAGTGGTGAGCGTTATATTTTATACTGTATTATTTTACTTGCATTTACGTGTCTGTTATGTCCTTGTTATTAAATTTTATTTGCAGGTTAATGCACTGTACTACATTATAATATTACTCAATATTTCAGGTAAAAGTCGTATATTTCTGGGGTATATTTTCCTGTTCGTATATTTTCCTGTTCTAAACATACATGTTCTAAACATGTATATTTAGAATAGGAAGATAGTTTTAAATTTGTGCAAATATACTTATAAGCGGGTCCCTTTAATGAAAATGCCCTTCCGGTGTCGGGAGAACGGGATCTAACCTAGGTGCGAATTTCTTAACGGTCGGTCCCTGGACTGTTTTTCCCTCTTGTTTTGGTTCATTCGTTTTCCTGTATCCATCCGAGGAGGATGCCAGTGGGCATCGAAACTGTTGTGGAAATAAACTCTGTCTATTAGAGTGGGTTTTTATTTTCATATTCTGGGGTCTTCAGAACCTAACCTAGTTTTCCCACAAAATCTTTAACGATTGATAACACGGGCCGCGATATCGCGGGAGTATCTCTGAACGTAACCCCGCGTTATCAGCTTATTATAGCGTATAACATATTGCATAAATTTAGAAGTATTACTGAAAAAGCAGCCAATGAGGTAAGTGAATGTCACGTGATATTTACTGAAAAAGCAGACAGTTTTTAACATAGCTACAAAAAGTATTTTATTAATCTTTGTAAAATTATCATTTACAATTTTCTTGTTTATGTGTTTATATTTTGCTTTTGAATTTGAAATATTTTTTTAAAATTTCTTTTAAAGTTTATTTCAACTAAATAACAAACTCTTAAAAAAACATTAAATATGATAAAATTTTAATAGTAAAATAATATTAATAATAATAATAATAATAATTAAAATAATTAATACTAAAAAATAATTCAGAAAAGTACCAATAATTCATCATATCAAAAACATGAGTTATGAGTAATTCAAATTGCATGTTGAGTAATTCAAAAACATCTTTGAATTAGTTTTTTCGCGCTGGTGGATTAGATTCTTGGTTGAGAGCTCATTTAGAGAAGCCAACCACTGCAAGGGGAGGTGGGTATGCAGCCCTGGGGTGCAGGGGTTAAATCCTAATTTATAATTGACAGGAGACAAATTCTATTCCAAAAAGTACAGTATCCATCGAGATAATCAACGCTAGAACTAATCAAACAATAAATTTACCCCCCCCTAAAAGGACAACAGTAATAAAGAAATAACGATAATACACGTAATGAAACGAAAAATAACATTAATATTAACAGCTTCCCAAAGGTGGTACTGATATTATTAATACCAAACAGTTTAGAAGTATGGGGTGTTAAAAAAACAACAACTCAAAATAGAAAAGTGTTGGATTACAATGATATATGCATTCTCCAAATGGGTTGCGGTTTTTTTTAATACCCTGTACCTACGATATAAACCTGTGTGTACATTTAATACAACAGACTCGTAATTTTAGCCAAATATACTTCCCAGGTAGAGTGATTTAAAGTATGAAGAGCTCACCTGTCCTAAGTTCTCCCTTTTTCAAAATTAATTTAATTAAGAGCAAACAAAAGTAAGTTAACAATAACATGTTACATCTGGATCGCGTTCATCATTTAATTAATTTTTCCCAATTAAGGTTCTGCTCATTGTAACTTTGAGCGTTAATTATCCTACCTGTAAATGCAAAGAACTTCACTTTTTTTCTACGTGAAGGTCAAAATATGAAAATAAAAACCCACTCTAATAGACAGAGTTTATTTCCACAACAGTTTCGACGCCCACTGGCATCCTCCTCTGGTGGATACACAAAAACGAATGAACCAAAACAAGAGGGAAAAACAGTCCAGGGACCGACCGTTAAGAAATTCGCACCTAGGTTAGATCCCATTCTCCCGACACCGGAAGGGCATTTTCATTAAGTACATTCGCACAAATTTAAAACTATCATCCTGTTCTAAACATACAGATCGTCCCCCCTAAAGCGTCTTTCTGCCGAATTCAACAAAACCATCAGGAACTTATTAAAAGATGTCCCGGCGATTGATCCTAAAAGATTTCTACAGATTAACCCCAAACTCCCCCACATTTACGGCCTACCCAAAACCCATAAGATTAATATACCACTCCGTCCCAATATTTCACACAGGGGTTCCTTTAGTTACAGGTTATCTAAATTTCTTGCAGATAATTATCCCCATTAGTTGGTAAATTTTCAGGCTCGCACATCACTAATTCCTGTGACTTTATTAACAAAGTTATGTCCTTAGATTTAAAACGGGGAAGAATGATCAGTTTGACGTTGAGTCCTTGTTTACGAAAGTTCCCATTGATGATGTACTTAGTTTTTTAGATAGAAAATTGCCAACATGTAACGTAGAACTAGGCATGCCCACATCTGTATTTTTAGAACTGATAAAACTGTGTCACCAATAATGCCTTCTCCTTCGGTGAAGAATTTTATTTGCAACGTTTTGGTATGGGAATGGGGTCCCCTTTATCCCCAATACTGAGTACATTATAAAGGGTGTCAGGAAATGATTGCCCCCCCCCTGTACAGAAGAAACTGAAAGGAATAGAAAAAACAGACAAAACCACGCGAAAGAGCGTTTAATTTTGAATAAAAAACACTTGTTTTAATATCGGGTGTTACCCCCATTTGCAGCTCTGACGGCCATTAATCGACGGGGTATGATCCCAGAAGTGTCTCAAAGAGATCGGTATCATGACTCATTTCTTCAAGGACTTCGTGATCTTTGCAGTCATAATTTCTGTTGAATACCGATTCTGAATGGGTTGTTCCAGCATTAAGGACTCCACCCGATCCTTCATGATGGATCCGACATGTTCACAGACATTAAGATCGGGAGAATTGCCAGGCCATTCATTATTTCCGAAAAAATCAATGTTATTGTCCTTAAGCAGTTGTTGAGTCGCAAGTGCTTTCATACAGGGGGCTTTGTCGTGAAGAAAGGTTGCCTGTCCAACATCCAAAACACACTCGGGGTCTTTCAAAAACGGAATTACATGTTGGGCTAAAATTACATTTCGAAAATAAGGCCCATCCCAACTGGTTCCTCTTGGTTTGATAACCCAGATGAGCTTCCGAATAGAGAACATAATGAAAACACCCACACATGCTGGATTTTTTACTATTTCTCGATACTTCTGGTCGTCTGGGACTTCATCAGAGTTGTTGCCCAAACCCGATCATTCTGAAAATTGGTTTTCTGGAGACATAAACGAAGAATCATCGCTGACAACCAAGTGAAGGAAATCGTCTTCCGTCCATTCCTCAAGATAATCACAAAACCATAGCCGATCTTCAATATTAAGATCACTCTTCCGTGGCTTAGCTATTTCATGTCAAGCACTCAAGCCTTGGCGAACTCGAAATTGATGCACAAGTTGCCGATTGACTATCTTACCACGACGGATAAGTATCTCTTTCGCTACCTCAGAGCAGCTCTTCTTTCGGCGCCGTGATGCAGCAAGCACAATGTCTTTCGATTCTTGAGATAATTTCTCCGGTCTTCCTCCTCGAAATTCTGTTTCACAATCTTCAGGATTCTTATTCCAATTCCTTTTGACAAAGTCTTCTGATCTTTTTAATCTCTCAGCCACCCAGTGTCGAGTTATGAAAGTTGCACCAGCTTCCTTTGCTTCACGAAATGTGACAGCTCGAATGCGGTCAAGAACTCGCTTTTTCTCTGAATCGTTCAAAATAGATGATGCCATGGTTTCTGTGGGGAAAAAAATGGTAAGAACTAAAATCACAGGAATAGAATATAATGGTTTTTATTCAGATTTTAACGCTCTTTCAAGTGGTCTCGCCGGTTTTTATCTATCTCTTCTAGTTTTTGCTCTACAAACAATATGTCCCAGGAATCTAATTTGGTTTCGTTATGTAGATGATATTTTCTCATTTTGGCCTGACCACTGGAACAACTTTGACACTTTCTTTCAGTCATTAAATAATCTTGTTCCCTCTATTAAATTTAAATATGAATGGGAGAACGACAAACAATTACCTTTTCTAAATGTTTTGGTCATTAACGAAAGCCGAAAGCCCAATTTCACGGTCTATAGAAAACCTACTCATTGTAATTCGTACATTCATTATTTTTCATATCATGATGAAGGGGTTAAAAGCTCAATTATTTCTTCCATGTTTCTAAGAGCACTCAGGATTTGTAGCCCACATTTGCTGGACCCGGAAAATTCAAAGATTTGGAACATTTTTAAGGATTTAAAATATCCCGAGTGGTTTATCAGAAAGACGTATTTTAAAGCCAGAAAATCTTTTTATTCCCCTCGGGAACCTTCAGTTGACCAAAAACAATATGTGAGTTTGCCTTACATTGCCGGCTTAGAAAGAGTAAAACCGTTGACGAAAGATTTTAAGTTTGCTTTGGCGTTCAACTATTCGTCTACCGTGAAAAGTAAATTGGTTAGGAATAACGTGGAAAAAGAGGAACAAGCCTGTGTCTACAGCATTCCCTGTAAAAGTTGTGATTTAGTATACGTGGGAGAAACTGGAAGAAATATTGAAACCCGTATTAAAGAACACAAATATGCCTTCAGAAGTTGTAATACTAATAATGCCATTTTTTATCACGCCAGCCAAAATAATCATGTTATAGATTGGGAATCAAGTAAGGTACTTTATAAATGTAATAATTATGTCAAAAGAAAAATAATAGAATCTGTATGTATTGAAAAAGTAGATAATTTTAATTTGTGCGAAGGTACTTATAAGTTAGACCCTTTAATGAGATTCTTGGTCAAAAAATCCCTTACGGAGTCGTGGGAACGTATTTGAACCTAAGTGTGAATTTCTTAAAGGTCTCTGGATTGTTTTCTTACTCGCTTTTAGTAAATGTAATAATGGAAGTAATAAATGTGAAAATAAATATAAATGCAACAGATGTAATAATAAGGGTAATATTATAAATTTAATAATTAGGGTGAAGGTAATAATAATAGTTAAAAAATGTGAATGTAATAAATGCAGTAATTATGTCAAAATATTAGAATCTGTATGTATAGAACAAGAAGATAGTTTTAATTTTTGGGAATGTACTTATAAGCGGACCCTGTAATAAAATGCCCTTCCGGTGTCGGGAGAACGGTATCTAACCTAGTAGGTGCGAATTTCTCAATGGTCTCTGGATTGTTTCCTAATCGCCTTTTTCATTCGTTTTACGGTTTATAAGTTCTGTATAATAAACAACAATATAATAACCAATGTAATAATAAATTTATAATTTCTGTAATAAATAATTATGCAATATTAAATGTAATAAATTTAATAATAAATGTAATAATTATGTAAAAAATAAAATAAAAATAATAGAATCTGTATGTTTAGAACAGGATGATAGTTTTAAATTTGTGCGAATGTACTTAATGAAAATCCCCTTCCGGTGTCGGGAGAATGGGATCTAACCTAAGTGCGAATTTCTTAACGGTCGGTCCCTGGACTGTTTTTCCCTCTTGTTTTGGTTCATTCGTTTTTCTGTATCCACCAGAGGAGGATGCCAGTGGGCGTCGAAACTGTTGTGGAAATAAACTCTGTCTATTAGAATGGGTTTTTATTTTCATATCCTACCTGTCATTTTTAACTATTTATAAATACAATAAATTGAAAAAAAGGAATTCAGGTCAGCGTATGTCATATCTGATTTTTTTTAATTACACTGTACAACAAAGAAAAATATACACACTAACAATTCTCATTTTTATACAGATATCAGTTTTTGTGTATTACACGCAGTTTTTTTTGTATTTTGAGAGTAAATATGATATACTAGACCCTTTATATACACGGTTTCAGAATGCATAGTTTCGGCTGTACAACATTTTGGTTTTGCTCCTTCCATTTGAAATCACGGAGGAGTCTCAAATTTAACGGTTTCGACCTTGGACAGCCGTTCTGTTCTCCCCCCACCCCCATCCCGACCCGCCACACTACTTTTTTTTGCAGGACAACCTTTGTTTCTGCAATGACATTTATGGTTTATTCAATACCTTTGAGGTGTAATATGATCCCCATGACGGGACTTTTTAATGATGCATCACCCTACAGTGTGAAGGCAGCTGCACAATGGTAATGTCTTACCTTCTGTATCAGTTGCACATTCTGTTATCTTGAAAGAGACTTATGATAACTGTGGTTTCATTCTCAACTGTATCAAGTATTCCGAGCGCTGCTGGTCTATCTGTGCTGACTTAAAGGTTGTTGCACTCCTAACAGGACTGCAGACTGAGTTCACCAAATATATGTGCTTTCTATATATGTAGGGCAGTCGGGCCCCAGCACAGCATTACACCCGAAAAGTTTTGCCACCACGTGACTCAGTCATTCCAGGTACGTTCAATGTAGCTAATGCTCCAACGGTTCCGAAGGACAAGATTTTGTTGCCACCACTGCACATTAAACTTGGTCTCATCAAACAACTGCTCATGGCAATGAACAAGGATCTTCCAGCATTCAAATACCTGTTAGGAAAGTTCCCCAAACTAAGTGAAGCCAAGATTAAGGAAGGTGTGTCTGGCAGATACAGAGATTACAAGGCACTAGTAGATCAACTACTGCAAAGTTATCAACGTCTGGGCTGCAAAATGTCACTCAAACTGCATTTCCTCCACTTACAATTATCTTTTTTTTCCTGACAACCTATCTGATGTGAGTGACGAGCATGGAAAAAGATTCCATCAAGATGTTCCAACAATGGAAACAGCTACAAAGGTAAAT
This sequence comes from Bathynomus jamesi, assembly GCA_023014485.1. Lineage (NCBI taxonomy): Eukaryota > Metazoa > Arthropoda > Malacostraca > Isopoda > Cirolanidae > Bathynomus > Bathynomus jamesi. The sequence continues at coordinate 162,618 of JAJOZX010004309.1, forward strand.
TGAGTCCCGCAATGCTTGCTGATTTCTGCTGGATGTTGCAACGTGACCAGCCAGCCAAGACCTACAAACGACAGATTAGTTGTATTTGGAGTTTTGTACGCAGATGAGGAAATAAAGCCTTGAATTTACTGTATAAAATTATAATATATTCAATCAAAGTTCAAGAAAATGTGATGTGCTACGCAAAAACGGATTTCATTTTCCTTATCAGCATAGCTGATTTAGTGAATATGACATAAAATGGTGAATGTATATTTTTAAAACTTAAATTTTGTTGTACAGTGAATTATTGATTAATGAAATTTGATATAGGGATCAGTGCCAAATGTACGATGAATAAACTATATCAAATAGAAATAAATAATAATCAGTCAGGAGTGCCAGAAAATGGCACAACATTCGCATCAACTAATGCGACCCGTTGCGCTATCGGGAGTCATAAAATACAGTAGATCGTCAGGTACACTCAAAATAAAAACTTCCAAATGTAGAACTTATAGTTTCTTTTTTGAGTGTCCATTCTCGGGGTAGTTTTTACTTCTTTTGGGTATCAAAACTTTTTGTCAGATGATATAATAACCTTATTTAATGTTACGTAACTTCTTCAGATAGAAAAAAAAATGGTCTTCACTTCAAAACTTCTTTCTGGGGTGATTTGAGACAATAGAAGGTAATATTTCTATGTATTCAACGTTACGGGAAGTCCTTGTTTACCACCACTTCACCTGTATAGAAAAGAAACTATGAACACCTCACGTGACAGTTTTTATATGCAATACACTACAGTTAAAATCATCCTAGTAAATTCAATGATAAAAATCCAGTTTGAAGATAAACTTCAGTTATCCGTACGCAAAAAAAAACAGGAATAGGCATTTAAGCCTACTTCAAATTCCCAATTTATGAACATATTGAATATATTACACTGGTATGCATCAATTTTGCTGTCAAGGGTTTTGTAAGTGATTCTTATAGAGTTTTTCCTGCTGATTTCGAATCTGCAATCCGTTTTTCTCAATCAGCTCAGGTTATCCGGCTATGGCCTCATAAGTAAAATAGAATTTTTCGTGATTTTGTCAAAGCGGAATTGGAACAGTAACATCTATCATCACTTGTATAATATCTTTTTTTACTTTTCAGGCATATAGATAAAATATTTCATAATGAATAGAGCGTGTAAAAATGATCCCAATAGATTCTGCTACATATGTGGGACGGTTACCATGCCAAATAACCAGTCCCAAATCACTAAATTTGTGAAGACAATGTATAGAGCATACTTTGGAATTAAGCTAGGGGACCAGGACAAAAATTTCGTCCCTCATATGTGCTGCAAGACGTGCATTGAAAATTTGAGAAGATGGAGCAAAGGCAGAGCGAAATCTTTGCCTTTTGGAATTCCCATGAGTTGGAGAGAAGGAAAGGATCACGTGACAGATTGCTATTTCTGCATGACAAACCTCCAAGGTGGGCTTATAAATTTATTTTTCTTAAATATTTTGAAATCCTCGTATGAAACTTGACACAATATTCACCATAATGTAATATTCACCATATATAGCATAATATTCACCATAATGGTAATCATACATTTACATATACATATTGTTATAGAAAATACATTTACACATACATATTGTTATACAAGTTACATTTACATATACAATGATTGTATATTTTCTTTCTTTTTCATTCATATTGTCCCCGAAGGGACAATATGAATGAAAAAGAAAGAAAATATACAAACTCCATCGACCTATTTCATATCTTACAGACCGCAGCCTTCCCTCACAAGCCGCCACTGTCTGAATGCTTCTTCTATTTCATATGCAAGTTTTATATCCATGTTTCTGTGTTTCTATTTTCAGGAGTTAACAAGAAGAATAAACACATTGTTGTATACCCTGACATTCCTTCTGCTATGAGACCTGTACCCCATGGTCCTGGAATTCCAATACCCGACCCACCTCAAACCCTGGACTTCGATGATTCTGATGATGAATCAATGACCAATGCCAATGACCAGTCCTAGTCGTATATACACCTCAAAATACCGCTTCAAATGAGCCGAGGCCTCTCAACCAGGCCAAACTTAATGATCTTACCAGGGATTTAGGACTTTCCAAATTAGCTACCGAGATCTTGGGCTCACGACTTCGAGAGGACAACTTGCTGGCTCCGGGAACAACATTCTCCTGGTATAGGAAACGAGAGGAAGAATTCCGCAAGTTTTTTGCAGTGCATGAAAATACCTCTTCCTTAGTGTACTGTGCAATGTTGAGGGGCTAATCGAATCCTTGGGCCTGCCATATAACGCATCAGAATGGAGGCTATTTATAGACTCGTCTAAACGAAGTTTGAAAGCAGTACGTCTCAACATTGGGAATAGGGTTGCATCAGTCCCTGTAGCACATTCCGTACAACTTACTGAGAGCTACGATAACATGAAAATTTTACTGGATGCTCTCGTATACGACCAACATAACTGGAGGATCTGTGGAGATTTGAAGGTAATACTAATATCATAAGTAAACTATTGCTATTGACTATGTTGTTTTTCCAAAGGTTATTTGAGAGCGTATAAGAACACTTAACTTCCCCACAGAAGTGATACAGTCCAATGCATAGATTTTTTTTATCTGATAGAACAAATTCTCTAAATTCTTTAAATATTTTTATTTTTTTTCAGATTGTGGCATTTGTATTGGGAATGCAAGGGGGATACACGAAATACCCATGTTTCCTCTGCAAATGGGATAGCCGAGCGGATGAGAAGCACTATGCACAGCGTGAATGGGCATCCAGAGAGAATTTTGAACCTGGGTCGCGCATAATGTTGTTTCAGTGCCCCTTGCGAAAACGCAATGACTCCAACTGAGAAGAATGCCTGGCAGGCATTCAAATCAGTTGTCACTGATTTTCTTGGCAAGCGTAGAAGTCCAGAATACGAGTCCGTTGTCGAAAACTTGATGGAAGCTTTCAAAGCTCATGGGTCGCGCATGTCCATAAAAATGCACTTTTTGTGGTCCCACTTGGACTATTTTCCTGAAAATTGCGGGGATTATAGTGAGGAACAGGGTGAACGATTTCACCAAGATATCAAAATAATGGAAGAGAGGTACCAGGGAAACTGGGATATCAATATGCTGGCGGACTATTGCTGGTGTTTGAAGCGAGACGTGCCCGAAGAAAAACACAGACGGAAAGCCAAAAAAACTTCATTCCTTCCTCAATAAACTTTTTTCCATATTCATTGTATGAATAAAATTATTTATTCACACAATGTTTTCATTTTTCACGAGTGTTCTTATAATATTACTCGTATCTACAGTGTTTAAGCTAAAAAAATCAATAAATTTGGGGATAAAATTGGACTTATAATAAATGGCCAATAGAGAAAAAACCTGACCTGGTGTTTGAAGCGAGACGTGCCCGAAGAAAAACACAGACGGAAAGCCAAAAAACTTCATTCCTTCCTCAATAAACTTTTTTCCATATTCATTGTATGAATAAAATTATTTATTCACACAATGTTTTCATTTTTCACGAGTGTTCTTAATATTACTCGTATCTACAGTGTTTAAGCTAAAAAAATCAATAAATTTGGGGATAAAATTGGACTTATAATAAATGGCCAATAGAGAAAAAACCTGACCTGATTGAGGAAAACCAATGTCATTTTCGAATTCAGCATGATCAAATTATATAATATGAGTTGAAAAAACCCTCACAGCAGACAAAAAATTTCATATGCATACCAGTGTTATTTAAAGGATTTTATCAAGCTGTGTATTATAGAGGGAACCGAATAAAGTAAAGCCTAAAGCTTAAGGGCCAAATTGAATGAAATAAGTAGTCCAACTTCACAATTAGTTATATCATTGTAAAGTGTACTGTAAGACCCATGTATTTATTATTATTATTAAAAATAATATTAAAAGTCATTCAATTCGATTAAGAAAAAAATTAAGTGAACGTATTTCATTTATTAAATTTACTTTTAAAATAAATTGAAGAAAGTCTAAATATAAAAATACACTGAAAAAAACCATCATAAAAGCTCAAAGTTATTTTCTTAATGGTAGAGCCATAAGCATCCAGATAAAATAGATTAAAAACGTGTTCGGAAAACGAGCGAGATTGAACTCTTAAAATCTACTTTACGATTTCAAAATAAAGGGAAGCACATATTAATTATATATATATGTACAGGGTGGGCCGTAAGTTTCCATACATAGGAAAATTTAAACGTTTGTTTTTATGTTTCAGATACCCTAAGAATATGCGTTTGACGAAAGAGCAACGAATTGAAATCATACTGATGGCTGGGTCGGGAAGCAATCGCATGGTTGCAATGAACTTTAACAGACAACATGGAACGAACATCACACACGACACTGTGGCCAAACTTATTAACAAGTTTCAGAAAACTGGAAATGTTGCAGATCAACCGCGAAGTGGTCCAAGACGTACAGCCACCGATGAAGACACAACAGCTACGATACTTACAGCGCTTACACGGAGTCCCAGAAAAAGTACACGACGGTTGTCTGCAGAAAGTGGTGTCAGCAGATCGAGTATCAGGCGCATTTTGAAAGCAAACAAATGGCATCCATACAAATTGCATATGGCACAGCATTTGAGTGAAGACGACCCGGATAGACGGATGGAATTCTGTGAATGGGCATTAACCAAAGTGAACGAGGATGCAAACTTTTCAACTAAGATCTTGTTTACTGATGAAGCAAATTTTTACGTCAATGGAGAGGTTAATCGGCAAAACATACGTTATTGGAGTAATGCTAACCCTAACTGGCTGAGTCCGACGAAGATGCAAGGTGCCGGTAAAGTGATGGTGCGGGCCGGGATATGGGGTGACAGAATTATTGGACCAATTTTTGTCAGTGGAAATCTTAATGCCGAAAGGTATCTTAACATGTTGCAAGAAGAGATTTTCCCATCCCTGCTAAACGAGGAAGGTAACTTCCCAGTTTACTTCCAGCAAGATGTGGAGCTCCACCTCATTATGGTCTTCACGTGCGTCGGTATTTGGATCAGCAGTTTCCGGATGCTTGGATTGGTCGGCGTGGTCCTGTGAAGTGGCCTCCCAGATCCCCAGATCTCACCCCCCTTGATTTCTATCTTTGGGGGCACTTGAAGGCCATGGTGTATCAGGAAAAGATACGAGACATAAATCATCTAAAGGAACGTATCACCAACGCCATTACAAGCATAACGTCAACTGTGCTAATGCGTGTTCATCAACAGTGGGGAACACGTATTGAAATGTGTTTTCAAAACAATGGCAACCATGTAGAGCATATTATATAAATAAAAATGGTTGTCCATAAAATTTTTTTTATTTTTCCTATGTATGGAAACTTACGGCCCACCCTGTATATATATATATATATATATATATATATATATTAATATATATATATATATATATATATATATATATATATATATATATATATATATATATATATACAGGGTGTCCCAAAAAAACTATATACTCTTATATATATGATGCTATAAAGAGTATAGTTTTTTTTTTGGACACCCTGTGTAATATATATATATATATATATATATATATATATATATATATATATATATATATCATGCTAACAGACATAGACAGTGGAGTTAACAGCAACAGTATAGTAACATCATTTGCGGACGTTACAAAGATCAGCAGAAAAATCAGCGAGACAGATGAAGTACAGGCCTTGCAGAGGGACACAACAAAATATACAAATGGTCAAAAGACAACAATATGAAATTTAACCCCGAGAAATTTCAGCTCTTGAGATATGGCAAAAATGAGGAAATTAAACAGACTGCATATTATGCTCCAGATAGACAGGAAATTCAGAGAAGCACGAAAGCGGTCGACTTAGGGGTAATAATGACCGATGATGCCAAATTCGAGACACAAAATCAGATAGCAATAAACAAAGCAAAAAGAGTCGCGGAACAGGTACTAAGAACGTTCAAAAGAAGGGACAAGACAGTAATGATGCCCCTGCTGAGAACACTGATCATACCAAAACTTGAATACTGCTCAGTTTTGACGTCCCATACAAAAAGGAAGAAATTAATAAACTAGAAGAAACGCAGAGACATTTCACAGCAAAGATTGATGGCTGCAAAGAACTCAACTACTGGGAAAGACTACGTAAACGAAATCTGTACTCCCTGGAAAGAAAAGAGAAAGGCCTTCGTGTGAAGAGAGACCGACGCACGAAACCGCAACAAGGTTATATAATAATTCACAGATTATTATCAGTAAAAATATACACAAAAATCATAACTAAAGCCATATACATATATATATATATATATATGCGCCTCGGTGGTGTAATGGTTAGTATCGCTGACTACGAATTCATTGGTTCCAGGATCGAGAACCGGTGACGGCATGCGGCGCGCAACAAAACCCAGCTGTTCATCTTTCCACCCAATAAAGAAATTGGTTGGTAGATAAATGGGTACCCTTGGTAGCCTAGTGGTTATATAAGGCGCATGGCTGCTGGTGGGGCGTGGTTCGGATTCCACGTTAAACTGTAGGTCTAATGTGGAGTGACAAGCTTGACTTTGGTCAGAATGAACAATTCGGGCGGAAGCAAAAACCAAGGTTATGGAGGTATTGTAGAGATTTGTAGGAACAGGGGGCACTTCTGGAAAATACAGGGTTGTTTCTTGAAATACAGAACGGGTGAAAACCCTGCCTTAAAATGTAAGGATTTGAGCAGAAAACGAGGTTAACTCTTTCTTAAACAGGGTGTCCACTAAAATTGAATAAAATCGTCTGGCGTTAGCCAAAATATAATCCATAAACCGGACGTTATATGCATCAAAAGACTAGGCTGCATAGCCAGAATAAAATCCATAAACCGGACGCTATATGCATCAAAAGACTAGGCTGCAGCTGGTTCATGGCGGATGGTTATACGAACAATAGATCAAAGGACTCAAAACTATATCTTCTTTTGACAGTGGATCTTATACTCGAATGTCACAGGAACTTCAGTTTTATTAATTCTGTGCCATAAAGACTGGAATCTAAATCTGGAACTCTGAAAAAGGTGTATCAAGGTCACGAAATCTAAACCTGAAACTATAAAAAAAGTTAATCAATATCGCAAAATCTGAATCTAGAACGATAAAAAAAATGAGTCAAGGTCACGACATGATCACCGGAAATCCTCTTCACCGTGCAGTGTTTCCATCATCGCCCGTGCTACATGTAAACTTGTGCCATAAATGGAATTATCCTGTGCCGAAGATTTAGTAGAAATGGATACACTAATAAGCAGAGGAAGTCTCATTTCTAGACTCTGCGAGATAACAAAAAATACTTATGAGCTCTTCTTTTAAAGATATTTGAAAATATTTCACCATACTTCATATGAAGCCCTCCTCAGAAGTGGCTAAACGCCAAAAAAAAAAAAAAAAAAAAAGTTAAAGTTGTACCATTTCAAAAGTGCCATAACTTTTGAACTTTGAGGATATTTCGTCGAAATATCTTCAGAAGTTCAAAAGTTATGGCACTTTAATTGGTACTTTAACTTCAACTGCGTTTTTCTGGCGTTTTTTACTTATGTCGCTTAGCCACTTCTTCCTAGGAGGGCTCGTATAATCTGAGAATTGTTGAGTCAATCAAACTTCATACTTTCACTGCAATAATCCATGTTCAATCATCATTTACTTATTGATATTAATTTATTGCAGTGGACCAACAAAATCCTTCATGGCGCTTTACTCCACAATATACAGCGCCAGAATTTGTTACTCTCGTATGCCGTAGCTAAAATGATAAAAAGTTTTATTACTCACTAAAATGATAAACTAATTTTAGTTAGTTTCATAAGTTGAATACCAATATTTAAAGTAATTTTTTTTTCTAGTGATGAAAGTATTTTTGGATCTTATCCTTTATAGCACCCCCAATTTCTTCTTTTCAATCAGTAACAATTTTGAGACGTGAGTAAAAATTAACCAACTAGTTAGGTTAATTGAATTCCCGGTTAGCTCAACTGTACACCCTTGACGAGTGGTTAGGTTAGTCGTGATATTTTCGTTAGTTTTAACGAAATATCACGACTTAACCTGTGTTAAATTATTACTAATTGACAAGAAGAAATTGTAATAAAGGAAAAGGTCAGTATTTTCTTTCTTCAACATGTCAACAACGACAAAATTTTTCACTAAATTTCCAGTCGTGATGGTCAATTTGAATAAAAAATGGATGGATCACCCTTGACGATTAGTTAGGTTAGGTCGTGATATTTTCGTTAGTTAGCCTTACAAAGCTAACTAAAAAAAGGCTGGGGCCTATCTTTCAGGTGATCCAAATGGATATATAATATGGGTTTATAAAATTATAAAATACTTAAAATAAAGTCAACATAATAAGATGGTTTTAATATATAAATATTAAGTACAACTTAATAGTTAAAGAAAATGTAAATTTATGGGTAACTTACTCTTAAGATTTTGTCTTTTTCGTGAATGTAGATATTTTATATAATTTACACTTTCAAATGAGTATAAATTATCATAAATTGTGTTTTTTTGTGCTAATTTTCTATAAATATAGATTTTGTTTCGTAATGAAAATTTTAAAAATTTCAAAGAATCGGTGAGAGAATCGGCTAAATTTGGCCGATGCCGATGGCCACAAAATGGCCGATTCTGTCAGTGCCGATGCAGGTTAATCGGTACACCACTAGATAATAAGACTCATTATCCAACAAATACAGATTATCCTGAAACCTTCTCGGTCCCGAGCATTTCGGATAAGCTATTAGCTGAAGATAACCGATAAGTTATTAGCTGGACATAACTGATTTTATTATACCATTAAATCACCGATTAATTTTCTTTTCTTCATCGATTTCGTCTTATCTTATGGTCATATTACCAATTTCGTTTTATCTTGTGGTCATACTACCAATTTCGTTTTATCTTATGGTCATATTACCAATTTCGTTTTATCTTATGGTCGTACTACCAATTTCGTTTTATCTTATGGTCATATTACCAATTTCGTTTTATCTTATGGTCATACTACCAATTTCGTTTTATCTTATGGTCATATTACCAATTTCGTTTTATCTTATGGTCATACTACCAATTTCGTTTTATCTTATGGTCATATTACCAATTTCGTTTTATCTTATGGTCATACTACCAATTTCATTTTATCTTATGGTCATATTACCAATTTCTTTTTATCTTATGGTCATACTACCAATTTCGTTTTATCTTATGGTCATATTACCAATTTTGTTTTACCTTATGGTCATATTACCGATTTCGTTTTAACTTATCGTCATATTACCGATTTTGTTTTACCTTATCATCATATTACCGATTTTGTTTTACCTTATCGTCATATTACCAGAGCTGGGCACTTCCGCAAACCGCAAATTCCGCAATTGCGGAAGTATGTTTTTCGTTTGCGGATTTGCGTTTGCGGCAAAGTCATCGCAAATTAGTGAATTTGCGTTGCGGAACTAAGACCGCAAACGCAAATCTTTCCGCAAATTTCCCACGTGGTCACTGGCCAAGCCCGCTAGTGCTGTGACGCTGCTGTCACTGGCCGCCAATTGGCTGGCAGGCAGCGCGTCATCTTTCCCGCCACTCCGCCGCCCCGTGCATCTTCCCGCCATCTCACACAAGCCCAAAAGGGCCAGCCTGACCTCTGACAACTTCGAACGTCTCGTGTTCATGAAGGGGAACATGGACTTATTAAAACTGGATTTGGCTCAGTTACTGGAGGAGGACGACTGAACTTGTTGACAAAGCCAGAGGCGTACACTTGTAGAGGCTAGAGGGGTTGAGTTGTACAGTGAGTTCAAGTTGTGTACAG
>JAJOZX010004309.1:177500-265000 GCA_023014485.1 Bathynomus jamesi
GAGTAACAGTCAAGGAAAGAAAATCGGTTTTTGTTAAATGTTTGAATTTCATTTTTGAAATTTTCGTAAAAGTAAAAAAAAACGATTTCTAAAATACAAATTCTGTTAGATTGAAAGCGAAGTGTTTGGAGAATCTACACATACGGCACTCCACACTTCTCACTACTACTACAGTAGTGGGGAGCCGAACCCTCACTGTGTCCCCTCTAAGAAATTACTAATTGAAGAGCTACTAGTTCAGCTTCACTAAAACTCTCGCGTGGATGTAATTAGGGTAATAAGACAAAGTAATAGGACAGTTTCATGAAAATACGGTCAGAGAAATTAACTTTAAAAATGTTTAAGACACTGGTTAAATTAACTGCGTAAAAATAAACTGCCATGATCATATTAGACTAAAATCAACCGAGAAGCCTCCAATCATCGATTTTAACTTTTAAGGTTATTTAAACTAAGTCATATATATATGTTACACTCTTCTTCTGGGTTTGTTCCCGTGTAACAAAAAAGTACTTTCGGTGATGATGATGACCTGAAGAAGTAGTTGCAATGTCTTATTTACCTCGTCAGGCACTTATATTAGAGTGCGCTTGTAGTTTAAGGGTTCGATGAGGACAAGAAAATGCTTGGCAAAGTTTTCGTTTAATTTACTTGAATCAGAGTGCCTTAATGGTTGAAATAAAATTAATTTATTATCAAGTCGTTATTGGTTCGACTTTAAATCAAAAGTACTTTACTGCTCAGTTAGATTTTTGTCCCAAGACTTCTTATTGCGATTCTGGCCCTTTCTCAATGCGGGGCTAATCTGAAGATGCTTAATCTAATGTTATCTGTTCGCTTCTCCTCCTGAAGGATGTGAACTCCTTCCTTATATTTGAAAAGCGCCGGAAGTCGGCTACATCATGGCTCTTTGTCTTAGCTCGCGCGTGACTTGTTGTTTTTGAAGCAAATACTAAATGCCTGACATATATAGTCAGGAGAATTACTAAATGCAGGATGTATGGTCATGATCATAAAAATATTCGAAACCCTTAATTTCACTCGGCGCATCCGGAGAGCCAATCCTTTTTCCGTTTTAAAATGCATTTAAGCACACGAAGTACGTCAATTATGTAAATTTAAATAATTTCTTGTCTGCATAGGGAGCGGCCGTGAAACGGCTTCGAGTTTTTATAGGTTCGAGCTTTGTCTGGTTTTAACGAAATAAAGTAAATTGGAAATGAAGGAGGAGAATATATATATATATATATATATATATATATATATATATATATATATATATATATATAAGGTGCTGTCCACCCATTCATAAAATGGTTATATAAAGAATTTCCTTCGTTTATAATAAAACATATGTCGTCAGATCAGTGGTGACCCCTCACCAATTGAAGCGGGTTCAGTGAACTCGGATAACTCGCTTTTGGAGACCGCACGAAAAACAATGGTGTTGTTTGAAAAGGATAATCATGGCCACATACCAAGGTTGCCAAGAGAGAGAGAGAGAGAGAGTTTTCTATGCGCTCAACATATCTACCTTTCCACAGTACTTGACAATGGATTGTCGTCGTCATCATCATCATTATCATCGTCCTCTATGTCCAAGACCTACAGTTAGGAATTATAGAAGATTCTGCAATACAGTTTGTCATCCCATTTTTGTCTACGAACAGAAATTGGAAAGACACTGTTTTGTTTATCAAAGATCTGGCATGGCGCTTTTATCGGGAAGAATAGTGATCTGCTCCCAAGTTTTACGATGTTATGTCGTTGTTCTCATCACCTACAGTTGGTACTGTAGAAAGATTATTTTGAAAGCGAAAGTTAGTTAAAAACCAATTCGCTATCTACACTGATTGAAGAACATCACTTAAAATGAAAGTGCTCGAACCTTCGATATATGAGATGCAGTTGACCACTTCGCCAAGATGAAAACCGGAAACAAAACTTAATACGATACGGATTAAAAGAGCAACAGGTAATCTTCAAGTTTTGGACGACGAATTAAAGTTAAACGTCTGAAGGCAGTTGTTGTTTTGGGGCCTGTTTAACCTCCTTCGTATCGGCATCGATCATGTGACGGAAAGGACCTACAATTTTACTTGGGATTCGAACCAACCACGGGTCGCTACATCATCTGGACGCGGAGGACGGTCTTCCATCAAACCCAGACCCGGGTGTCGCTTAATTAATTTTGCTTATCTTTGGGAAGCAGTGTTACGACGTGTTACGACATCAACACGACGTAGCTCCACAAAGACAGTTCGTATGCGAAAATCCAAGTATTTTTCAAGTCAAGGTAGTACCCGCAAAGTGACACATCCACAGTAAATGAATGAATCAGTGACTTAGTGAACTACTGTTATTTCAATTAACACTTTCAGGATGTTCTCTTCCATTACATCCCTACCGATCTGGAAAGTTCTGACCACTCCCCCCCTCCAAGGGTCCGCTATAGACCCAGTAACAAATCTCGAACCTGGTCCCACAATCGAGTCGGTAACCTAGTGTCACATCAAGCAAATCAGATAAATTCTTCAAGGAATTTAAACCATAATAACGATACGGCCCATTGTGTACCACTGTTTCTAAAACTCGATAGATACTCTTCAAGTGCTCAGACCATCACTCTCATAAGCACATAGAAAGGAATCAGTTTTGAAATGGTTCAAAAATACATAAACGTGAAGATTATCACAAAGAAATTATCTTCAAAACTCTTTTTAAAAAAAAAAAGACAATTGTAGATAATTGATGCATTTCATCCCAGTTTTTCTTCATTATGTTTTAATCCACCATCTTCAAACGCCTCGAGAAGAGTATTCTCTACTCAGTCGTAAAGTTTATTTCCTACAGCAGCGGTTCTGAGTGAGAGAGAGAGAGAGAGAGAGAGAGAGAGAGAGAGAGAGAGAGAGAGAGAGAGAGAGGATTTTTACTTTCTTTACGACCGTGTGACTTGTGGCCTTTTTTTAATCGTATATAAAATTAAAAGGTTTATAGTTTCAGGAACCCGTTGCGTACTCCCTAAGATTTCCTCGTGTACCCCGAGTTCAGAACCACTGTCCTACGGTATTAGTAAGGTTTAATATTCTCAGTATGAAGGATAACTGGTTCAATGTATCTAACCTCAAATTTAGTAGTGGATACGCATCTTTCCTAATGATCTTTGTATCTAAAATGTATTTGATAAATATAATAGATACTGTCAATAGACAGTGTCAATAGTGTTAATGGATAGTGTCAAATACAGAAATACAGTATCTCATATTTCGTAGTTTATAAGATACAAGCAGTAATTGAGATTATATTGCCTATCTTATTCTTGCAAGAATAAAGTCAAGAATACGTAAATATGAAACGAAATCTCGTTTCTTAAAATATGTGTTGATACTCATGCAATTGTCTATAAACAGTGTATTTTCATTTGTACTGTTTTCATTCATAAAAATTTACTCTTACGATTTATAGTATTTGAGTTGCCAATTAATTTATTTTAAATATTTACAAAATATTTTTATAGAACTCCGTGGGCAACTATCTACATATACTCTTAAGATATTAAAACATACCTACAAAATGTGTAGGTTCGGAACCCACGTAAAATTGTAGGTCCCCTCCGCCACCACGGAGGACATGCGCAATACACAATTACGAACGCAGTTAGGTAGACCAACCATGAATGGATCCTAGGGTCTTTGTTGGTCTGAAACATTATATAACATTATACAAAAACGTACATATGTTCGCACGGCTATGCGCACACACACACACACACACACACAAACACACACACACATAGATAAAACTCTCATTCGACAATCAATCTGTAATCAGGTGTTTCGCGGAGTGAATAACACAGCTTTTTGGCTTAAGGAAAGTAATCATATTCACGGAAGCGGAAAGAATCAAAGCAATTTCAACGGAAAATTGAAAGCGGACTATTGACATAAGTGACGGTTTAAAAGGTATTAGCTAAGCAGAAGGTAATCGTCTGTATCTAAGACCTTTTAAATTATTCTTCCTTATGTGTACAGTATATAAGGGAGGGATTCTAAAATCATTCATATTAAGCCCCGCCTGTACGTGAAACTTCTGTAGAAAATAGTTTGAAAGTTAACTACAGGACGAGGAATACCTCCAACACACACACACACACACACACACACACACACACACACACACACACACACACACAGCTTTTTTATTTTATTCAGTTGAATATGTTTTTTGTCAATTACCTTTCATTAGACTTTATTTGGTTTTATTCTGAATTATTTAATTAATAAGTTTCCTTTCTTTGTGTTGAGTATTTTAATTATGAACTGTTAGACCATGACCTCTCTCATGATTCATGGTTCACTGTCCGCTTACTCTAATGATCGCGCTAAAGGTGACCCTTGAAGCATATTCATCCGAACATCGTGGGGAAATGAGTTTCCTGTACACAAAACTAAATTGCCTCGAGTCGAGACATTTTTGCTCATCCAGTTCAATGTCGTTGTTGAGACATATTTGTAAAAAAAAATGAGTGTATGAAGCATTTCAAAGAATAATGAGGAGTTACGATTCATTTTCATAAGTTGCTAAATGTCAAAATACCTCAAACTAATAGAATAAAGCATAAGTAACTCGTAATACCTGAATGTGTTTTGACAACATACGAGTTATTTTGATTTTGTGTGTGTGATTGTTACTTTCTCATTTGGTGGACTATTTTTGTTGTTAATGTTTATTATGATCGTTTTTGATGGTTCATTTAAATAACCTTGTTCTACCGGGTGAGTCAAAAGTCAGGAAATATAGGAACTATGTATTTCAATGCAAATACTCGTATATATATGCATATTTGCATTGAAAAGCATAGTTCCTATGTTTCCTCACTTTTGACTCACCCGGTACATATGATTTTAGGCGTTTGGTTAGATTGATGTACGACGGTCGGTTACGAAAGTAATGCCTCTTATTACATTTACGAACTGAAAAATAAAAGGCATTATTTTCGTACCGACCCTGTAGATTAATTCCGATAAGCCTAATTTTAATTAAAGAAAATTTTACACCATTTTAAGAATTATAAATTTTTAGGAGCTTTGTAATAAGTCAAGTACGGAGCAGCAACTCGCGGCATCACTGCCAGGTATATAGAGGGTCAACGCGTTTAACGAGATTTCCATACGCGGTTCAGCACCACTTGATGAACCACTGAGTAGTCCAATCCATAATCCTTTCACCCACGCTCGTTAATTTGCATTGCAGACACTCCCAATTTTATAATTTCATGAGCATGATTTATCAGGAGCAGGACGTACCACTGATTGACTGGCACGACGAAGGAACATTCTGTTAGCAATCAAATATATTTAAATGTTTCATTTTCCTATTCACCAAAAATAAAAAATGTCCGATTAAAAATTTTCGATATTTTTTTTTTATTTTTAAAAATATAAAAAAAATCAAAAGACAAATTTTCTGAATTTTCTGTTCAAAATTGCCCCTCCAAATTAAACAGTATTCACAGAAACGATTGAAGGATTTGTAAAATGAAAGCAACGTTTCCTCAAATACTGATGAGCCACGTAAGATAATCACAGATCCAATGACCTCGTGCAGACGCGGTAGCGGTAATAGGCATGTTGCAAATATCCTCCATATTTGCTTAAATTACAGACCAAATCCTCTTGTGAACATATATAATTTTCCTATTAAATATTCAACTTAAATCTTCGCGTCAAAAGGATAAGTTCATAAAGTTTGTAATTAATTCTAATTACTTTCGATTTTGGCCCTTGGCCCCTCCTCCCTGCATAAAAACAACAACACTCACTTTATTAATTATATCAATAAACAACTCAGTGACCTCAACTCTCGTCAGTTCGATAAACTTGTTTCACTGCACTTCCCCCCCCCCATTACCCCTTTTCCCCACCTCTCGGGGGGTTCTCGGTTCGTTCCAAACCGGATAACTGGTTTTGTGCTGGACCATGCCTCCAAACGTCAACGGAGGTGAGCGCTTCATACAAACACGTCTCTATACAGTATAATATATATATATATATATATATATTAGTGCGCTCGCAAACATTATCCCTCACCAGGATTTGAACCCAAGTCATCTGTCTGACCCGGAAACTAGGGTGTTGACCATTAGGCTACGACAGAAGAAAAGTGAATAACAAATTGGTGACATCTTTTTCATCATCGGAGGAAAACACATGTCGGAGAAAAGAACATTGATAAGGAGGGACTCAGCATCAAAGCTGGTTGTGAAGGAGTTACTGGAGCGATAAGAACGAATAAATTAAGCAAAAGCAAAGGTAGCTTTGAGAGTACAGGGTGTCCACAATGTCTTGTCACCCTCAGTAAAATACTAATTGATTTTCGTTTTTCTTTCAAACCCATTTATCACTTAGATGGCCTGCCATTTCTTGGTTTATCTTTTACAGTTCTTGTTGTGAACAGTTTCTTTTGTCATCTCAACAGAGTCCTTTTTGGAGGAGGTGCATGACTGAATCGGTCCTGGAAGCAAAGCTGGGCACTTGCGTTTTTTTTTGCGGTACTGCGGTACTGCGGTACTACCGCACTACCAAACCGGTACCGCATAACGCAGTACCGCAAAAAATGCGGTAGCGGTACTGCTGTACTTTCAGCGATCCTTTGCGGTACTGCGTTATGCGGTACCGGTTTGGTAGTGCGGTAGTACCGCAGTACCGCAGTACCGCAAAAAAAACCGCAAGTGCCCAGCTTTGCCTGGAAGTATGCACGAATATTTTCAATGATTTTGCCATTTTCGCGGTCGCTCATGGACCCGGATACAAGCCAATATACGTTGTTCAATCGTATAGTTGCTGCTCTCTCACATTTCAAATGGGTCTGAAAGAAAACCGAAAATCAGTTAGGATTTTACTGGGGGTGACAAGACATTATGGACACCCTGTATATTAATTACGAGTTATATGCTCAAAAATGTGAACAAGAAATTTAGCCAGTTTATAATTAGAGAGAATTTATGGCTGAGCTAATATAGAACGTATAGGGAGACCCGTTTTATGAGTTTGTGGAAGACCATATAAAACCCCGGAAGCAATACCGGAAGTAAATAGTCGGTTATAAAAATCAGTTAATCTATTTTGGTTTTTGAAGGCAGAAGGAAATAATTAATTCTGCTTCAAGTTTGATGACTTGTCTATAAATACCAACAAGGAGTGTAATCAATTTAGAAGAGTCGGAAAGAATGTGTAATAATTTGTTTATATAAATAAATGCCTGGCTCAGGACGGTACCAGATGAGCCGGGTGTACCTGGCTATGTGTGATGGAGAGCGCAAGGGAGCAACTCGCTCCTCCACCGAGCCAGGCCTAGAGGTGGGGCCACCAGCTTGACCTTCGTGAGACCAACACACGGAACTTCAACGAGGTTAACGAGATGTAAACAACACCATTATTCTAACTGAGTCTACAGAGCACAACCGAGTTATCCGATTGCAAAGATTTAAGAAAGTTTAAATCCTGTTTTTGAAAAGAGAGGGAACGATAAAAAAAATTATGAACAAGGTATTGGGTATCATTAACATATAATTGCAATGAGGAAAGGGCAAAGCTTTGGTTAGGTTAAACTAAGAAGTCTGCTGAATTAGTTTATGAAAACAAAAGAAAAAGGTATAAAAGGTTAACCTAAAAAGAGGTAGTTTAACAACATGACCTAAGGTTAAATTTCTTTTTAATAAAAATCAAGTGATTTGGTAGAAAAGTTAAATATAACATCTTCGGGATTAACAATTAAGTTAAGACTCAGACTTGGCTAAATGTTAAAGTTTGCAAATTTAACGATCAAGAGAATTAATCTTAAAAGTTAATAAAACATGTTAAATAAATGTTTGAGAAGAGAAAAATCAATAAATAAATAGAAAATGTTTTAACCTTAATTAACTTTAGTTAAAACGAAACGTTAAAAAGTTAACAAAACGTTTCTTATTTCAAATTAATTTGAAAATAAATATGAGGAGAGGTTTAAGATTTACGAAAGGAATTATAGAGAAAGTATAGAAAATACCTACAAAGTTTAAACTTATTTAGGAATTTATGAACAATGTCATAACGTTTATAAATCATAAAGAAACGAAGGTCCAATTCATCTCTCTTAAATCTCAAACAGTTTGCTGTTGGCTGATCACCCAGTAAATATTAATCAGTTCTCTATCTTATCTTATCTTATCAAATCTAATGAACTTGATAGAAAAATCACCGAGTATATTAAGAATCTGATCCCTTCTTTGAATACCCAAAATATACCCGTTAACTTATTCACTTTATAGAAACTTTTACCAACCAACTACTTTCTGTCCTTTCCTCTTCTCGCTGTTACTCGTCTTTTCCCATTTTTCCTGTTGCCTTTGATCTGCCATTATGGGCATGTTGGGTAAGATTTTATTTTATATTTTTAACACTGTGTTGGCTTTTATCCCTGTTTTATAATTATTTCTTATTCTTGTTTTGTTTTATACCCTTGTTTTAACTGGGTTTTTATTTTCACTTAGTTTTTCATTCGTGATGATGACCTTTGCGCTGCGTCGAAACGTCTGTTTGGAGCTATCGTAAACGCCTGTTTAGAGCCATTGTCTCCTTGGTCTTCTTGTTCCTTTTATGGGTATATGGGTATTGTTTTTTGTAATCATTGTGACGTACGTAAAGAATTCACACTAATAGTGACCCCCTCCATGCATAGCAGCAGTAATATGCATCCTGTAAATGTCCTTCATATATCCGCTTCTTCAGAGCAAATTATATTTTTTAAGATACAAACTTTTTACTGAATATTTAATTTTAAAAACTTTTAAATTCTAAGTTTTAAAATGTGTAATCATTAACTTCATTAGTGTTCTAAATAAAAAAAGAAAAAACTAAGTAACCAACCCCGGATGTTTGAGGAGTATTAGTCAATATCCTGTTTTTCTCCCATTCCCCGCGCCCCCTACCTTTGGGTTCTCGAATCATTAACCCTTAAACGCCGGTCGACATCTATTGATGTTCTCTTAGAGAACGCCAGTCGACATCTATGGATGTTCTCTTAGAGAACGCCGGTCGACATCTATGGATGTTCTCTTAGAGAACGCCGGTCGACATCTATTGATGTTCCCTTAGAGAACGCCGGTCGACATCTATGGATGTTCTCTTAGAGAACGCCGGTCGACATCTATGGATGTTCTCTTAGAGAACGCCGGTCGACATCTATTGATGTTCTCTTAGAGATCGCCGGTCAACATCTATGGATGGTTTACCTTTCCCGCCTTTGTTTGAGATTTAAAATTACTCTCAAAATCATTACAAAATTATTCTTTAATTTTTTTTTCCAGTTTTTTGCGCTCAGTGGGGTTATCGATCGCATCCATACCCGGTGTTAAAGGGTTAAAAACCGTAGAAAATGTCTCTAAGAGCCAACGAAGTCGGAGAACCACTATTGTGCCACATTCTTCGTCAAACTCAAAACCGGTTCTTAATTTGAGAAAAAACCTATAACCTAAAGAAATAACAATGTATGGAGGAAGATTAGAAATTTAGTGTACGGGATTCCATGGCAGAGAGGAGACACTTGTTAGTTTGTTCCTTGGTTTCGTCAAAATACATTTTAGAGTGCCACTCACTATACTTTTTCTGACTGTTAGTGCCTTTTCCCATCGAAGAGAATTCTCAGACGAAAACCCCAAATTTTTTCCTAATAAAGGTCCAAGGTTTTAGGAGTTTTCGAAACTACAAATCTTCAAGGTCTCTGGCGTACTGTAGAGGTTTCTGAGATTAGACCTCTCGCATTTCTTACCCCGTTCGAAACAATTGCCAATAGAAATCTGTGAATTGTCTAGAAAAGAGAACGTTTTGGATTTAATTTTGACAAATAGCAATATAATAATAATAAATAAAGAAGTAACGCACAGAAACTTCTCTGACCATAACCTCATCGATATACAAATAAAGTTAGCAACCAGAACACCAAAAACGCACTCGAGAGAGACAAAAAGAGTATTTGAAGGTTTAAAAGTAAATTCAAAGAAAGTAAATTGGGAGTCGCTATTTCGCGAGAAAAAGTAGTTCCATTAAATCCTTGAGTGTCTTTATATACATCTTGCCTTCATGAATTTCAAGTTAATATTAATAAGGGAGTTAACTCAGTGGGCCGCATTGTTGGCTTGAGTGCTTTGCGTGCCAGTTTCTGACCCTCCTGACTGATTATTTTTCAGATGAATTCGCTTTTCAATATCAGAGCGAATACTGTTTCTTTCGTTTTGATATTTAATCTGTTTTATATAAAATATTTTACCCAAAAAGAACAGAAATAAAATACTTGGTTGCAAAACAACCAAAAAAATTGACCGTTAATTTAAAAGGTTGATTCACCCATTTAAATTTATTACCAGGAAAACCAGCATGGTTAGCATGATCATTGCATGGGTTGAAATTAACCATTTGTACGGGTTGTCCACTAGTTCTAATCATACATTTTGGTTAGATTAACCAAGAATTTTTTCTCTTTAGAAGACTACCGATGAAATTTCCTTCAGTATGAAGTAAACGGCTTTCAAGTGGTCATAAGATCGCGTAAAGGATCAAAGATGTGCAAAACGTTGTAATATAAGACTTGAACCACTTTTTTCACAACTGGTTCGGAACCCTGAAAATACTCTTCCAACAGCTTCTCTTTTTTCTTCCTCATTTTACTGGTCATTTCTTCTCCTTTTATAAAACTGCTTCTATTTCTTAAAATCTCTTATGTAATTAAGTTATTTGGTTCCCTTATTTCCCCTCTTTCCTCTTCATCTGCTTATATAATATACTTAAGTTTCCTCTTTAATGTCGCTCATCATTTCCCCTCTATTCAAGTTACATTTATCACGTTTCTAATTTTTTCCGATATTTCCCCTCTCATTTTGAATTTCCTTTAACTTCCCCTCTAATTGTGAATTCCGTTTCTTTTATTCTGCCTTTCATTTCTGTTAACATTCATTTATACTTTTCTTTTTCCTTTGTTTCTCATTATTTCCCCTTTCCCTCAAATATACTTAATTTATTCTCCCTCTCTCGTCCCATTACCATTAATTCCCTCGTCCCTCAAGCAACCGAACGTTTGTAAATAAACAATAATTGAAATCCACGAGTTGTTTTGAGAAATCAAATCTTGCACGGATTCAGTTTCTTTGAGAGAGTGAAATGAAGCATGAGACTTCATTTCCCAATTTCCAATCTCATTTCCCCTCATTTTCTTTATTATTTCAGTATTTATTAACAGAGTGAAGGCGTCCGTGTCACTGAGGTGGTTCGGGAAACATCTCCCAACGTTAAATCAATTTAGTTTAATGAAATAAATTACAAAGAAATTAACAATTTTGGTTAACTGGAATGGTTTATTGTATCCCTCGCAATGACTGTGCCATTAGTAATTAATTTACTTTGATTTTCCAACTTTTTTTTCAGTATATTACAGACTTAATTAATTAAAATCTCTTATTGGTTATCTATCTATCTATCTATTTATCTATCTATCTATCTATACTATATGATTACAAACGATTCGGAAGTGCAGTGTTCCCTCATCAGTGTATATTTATAAAGTAAGTTAATGTTATCAATTTTAGAGTTTTGAAAATTTATATACATGCGCCTTGGTGGTGTAGTGGTTAGCATCGCTAACTACGAATCCATCGATCCCGGGATCGAGACCCGGTGACGGCAGGCGGCGCGCAGCAAAACTCAGCTGTTCATCCTTCCACACAATAAAAATTGGTTGGCAGGTAAATGGGTACCCTGGGTAGCCTAGTGGTTAAGACGCCGGGCTGCTAACCGGGAGGTCGTGAGATCGAGTTCGGGCGAGGACTTCGTAATTTCTGACCGCCCGTGGTGGGGCGTGGTTCGGATTCCATTTAAACTGTAGGTCTAAGGTGGAGTGAGAAGCTTGACCTTCGTCAGAATAAACGATTCGGCGGAAGCAAAAATGAAGGTTAACCAAGGTTAAAAAGTTAAAATATTTCAAACTTTTAAGTAAAAGTGGTTGAATTTAAAATACTGAAGGCTTAAAAATTAAAAATAGAAATTAAAAATTAAAAACTTTGTGTTAATACTAATAATGAGCCTAGAGGACCAGAAACAGGCACAGGGCTCAGGCCAACTAATACGGGTACAGTGCTCTAACTACGAACTAACTATGGGTTCGAATCCTTGTCCTCACTACCTTTACTTCGCTTACAGCAATGTTTCTCAGCCGGATTTGTCCCACGACCCTCGGGTCAGGGTCTTAGGTCGGCGCGACCCCTTATCATCCCTAGAGGGGAAACAAATTCACGAAGCGGTTTTTTTTTTGGTCTTTGCGCACAAATTACTACTACAGGTTTAAACAAACTACGACCCAGGGGTTCGACCCACCGTTCGAGAAATACTGGCTTACAAGGAAACGGCATTACCCACTAAGCCATAAGGAAACTGTGGCTAAACTTTGTATTGCTTATGGCATCAATAATTTTGAAAACGTTAAAAACGTAAGAGATGATGAACGTACCTCAAACCGTTCCACTTAAAATTAATCCATCAATCAATTATTAAGTAAAAAGTTATTTTCTTTTAATTAATTATTACAAAATTATCAGTTTATCAACAAACAAAATTATCCATTTATAAACAAGCAAAATTATCCGTTATAAACAAACAAAATTATCCGTTTATAAACAAACAAAATTATCCGTTTATAAACAAACAAAATTATCCATTTATAGACAAACAAAATTATCCATTTATAAACAAACAAAATTATCCATTTATAAACAAACAAAATTATCCATTTATAAACAAACAAAATTATCCATTTATCAACAAATATTCAACTTCCATTTTCAACTAAATTTTAAATTTTTAATTTTACGCCTTAACTTCATTTGCGACGCTACATTTTTATTTAGTTATTTGAAATATTTTTTATTACGCCACATTTCAATTTTCATACGCCAAAATATCACATTACCTCATTTTATAAATCTGCGGAAGATAAACGACACTTTCAAGATATTTGCTGAAATACGTATAAAAATAAGAACTTAATAGCCTTTTCATTATATATACACTGGGTGTCCCATAAGTCTGGTTTTATAGGAAAATTTTTAAGTTAAATTTACAAAACTAATACATTAGAATTAAAACAAATGTTCAATTGATGTGTTGATGGAAGTGAGTTAGACTCGTGAGGAAAAGGCTTCCGGAGGCCTTTTCCTCAGGAGTGTAACTCACTTCCACATTAACCATTGCGGGTTATTCTACCCGCAACAAAAAAAAAAAGGTCCCGAAACAAGATCAATTTGAACATTTGTTTTAGTTTAATGTATTAATTTTGTAAATTTAATTTAAAATAAATTTCCTATGAGAACGGACTTGTGGAACACCCTGTATATATATATATGTATATATATATAGTATATATATATATATATATATATATATATATATATATATAAAAAGTGGGGGTTAAAATTAAGATAACTCCGGTTGTTCTGTTTTTCATAGTACCGTTGAATTTTATAATAACCCCCAGTGTCATACCCACTGAAACAACCCCATAGAGACCCAAAAATGTTTCACAGAAGGTTTTAGATACCGTGAAGGGATGTCAATTTTCTACTGAAGAAGGAGTTTGTAAAAAGGACTCTTTACCAGTATTCAACAGTAAAATCCTTAATTTTGGGGGTCAACTGCATTAGAAGAAAAATCCAAGGAAAGAAAACATAAAAAATCGACAGTAATAAGCAATATACGAAGGACCCAAGTGTATAACCTTGTGGGATTCCCGCACCAACCTTCAAAACTTATGAATCAATTTCTTCATCAAATACTATCTGCTTTCATTCAGGTAAACATCTTTTTCAACATAATTCTTCTTTGAATAAATTTTGTAACTATAAGAACCTTTCCAAAATCAACAGTATCGTTGTTCAATAGTTAATATATATATATATATATATATATATATATATAATATATATATATATATATATATATTATATATATATATAATATATATATATATAGAGTACCGGGTGAACCAAAAGTAGGTGGACAGTAAATGATAACGTTTATTTTGAGAATACATATACAATTATATTAATTTTTTTGTATACTATAATACAAAATAATAAAAAAAAATTAACTTATACCAATACAATACAAAAGCACTGAAAATTTTATCAACGCAGGTGCTCAAATTGCTGTCCATCACAATTTACACAGCTTTGAAGTCTACCTTTCACACTTCAACAACACATTTTTGCACAAGTTTCTTTGTGCATTAATTTCTTGAAATGCATCTCTGATGTAATTTTTCAAATCACCAACACTTCGTGGTTTTCGACTATAAACTTTGTCCTTGAGTACTCCCCAAAAGAAAAAATCCATTGGGGTAAAGTCAGGTGAACGTGCAGGCCATTCAATTGGACCACTTCGGCCGATCCATTTCTCGGGAAATGTTTCATCAAGATACTCACGGACTGCTCTTGAATAATGTGGAGGGGCCCCATCTTGTTGGAAATAGAGGTCATGTGAATTAGGCTGTTGTTGTAAGTGTGGAACAACTTCATTCATTAGAATTTCGAGATACTTATCACCTGTGACTGTTCCATCAACAAAAATTGGTCCTAAAACACCAGAACTTGAAATACCACCCCAAACAGTGACACCAGGGGTTTAGTTGCTGCTCTAATGTTAAATGCATGTTCTCACTATACCAGTAAACACAATTATGTCGGTTAACATGACCTGATAATTTGAAAGAAGCCTCATCGGTCCACACAATGTTATCTAAAATTATTGGATTTCCTTCAATTTCGTTCAGCATGATCTCACTAAATTGCAGCCGCCTGTCTAGGTCATCCTCCAATAAGCCATGAATTAGCCGTGGACGATAAGCTTTCAACCCAATAGATTTCAGAATTCGTATAATAGAGGTTTGTGAAATGTCCAGTTCTGCTGAGGCTCTTCTGGTGGACTTTTTGGGACTGTGAACAAATGCTTCGGCAACAAGTTGCTTATTGTCCTCTGTGCAAACTGTTTTGGGTCGACCAGTTCTTGGGGCATTAAGAATTGAGCCAGTGGCATCAAATTTGTCACGAATGCGGTAAATGGTTTGTCTCTTTGGGGCTTGAGTACCAAATGTTTCAACCCATTTTGTTCTAACAATTTCAGTATTTTGAGATTTCCAATACTCTTTTAACACCCATTTTCTGGCATCAGTATTTAGATTATTGCCATTATGGGTTCTCTGAACTATCTGAAAAGAAAAAAGATTAAATTTAAATAAATTTAGTTATAATATTTAATATAATATAACACAAACACCATAGTTATATGAACCCATAGTTATATATAATATAACACAAACCCTATTCAACCTACTGTCCACCTACTTTTGGTTCACCTGGTATATATATATAATATATATATATATATAATTATATATATATATATATATAATATATATATATATAATATATATATATTATATATTTATTTATTTTATATATATATATATATATATTATATATATATATATATATATATATACAGGGTGTTTGAAAACTTTCTGTACAAATTGTAATGGGGGATAGGCAACACCAAGACAAACCCTTTTCGTCTATAAGTGTATGTCCGCTGACGTCACCATTCGGCGCGAGAGGGCGCCGCTGCAATTGGCTAAAAGGTGAAGTGGGCTAGACTCGCGCTTGCCGCGGGCATTCTTAAATCGGACGTAGTACGCGTAACATGTTTATTTAAAGAAGGCATGTTTATTTAAAGAAGGTGCTGAAAGTTGCGACCGGTAGCATCAATGCATGCCCGACAGCATCGAAGCATTGACCGACGTACACGTCGAAAGATTCCCGGCATTTCGGGAACAGTTCCAGCGCGACAGCGATTCTTGCTACGAGGTCTTCTTCTGAGTAAATGGGAGTCTCGTACACGAGGTTCTTCATGTGTCCCCACAGGAATGGCCAGGCTACGGGCCCACCCCGGCCTATCCATCGGTCCCCAAAAGTGGCGTTCAGATAATCCCGCACATCGTTGCTGGAGTGTGCTGGGGCCCCGTCGTGTTGAAACCACATTCGTCTACGAATAGCCACGGGAACATCTTCCAGCAGTTCCGGCAACGTTTCTTCAAGAAATATCCGATAAACCCGCCCGTCGAGTCGGGCAGGCAGCAGGTACGGCCCAATCAACTTGCCATGGACGATACCCGCCCAAACATTGACGGCGAACCGTTCTTGATGAGCATGCACCCGTGTAGCATGTGGATTTGCGTGCGCCCACACTGAGAATTGTGCATATTAAACACCCTCACGTGTGAAACAGGCCTCATCTGAGAACAGCACATAAGCCGGAAAATTAGGCTGCACCGCTGTCTGCTGCAGAAACCAGCGTGCGAATTCCACACGAAGAGGGTAATCCGAGGTTGTAATGCCTGGACTCTCTGACGATGAAACGGATGTAACTGCTGCTCGTGCAACACTCTCCAGACCAGGTCGTGGTTCACACCGAAGATACGTGCAACACCTCGCGTGCTTGCGCTTGGATTGTCCTCAAATCGCAGTAGGATTTCTTCTTCCATGTCAGGAGTGCGCACGTTTCTCTCCCGACCAGTGTCATGCATGTTTGCATGGAATGTTCCAGTTTCTCGCAGTCGCCGATGCAAATGCGCAAACGTTTGGTGGTTTGGCACACGTCTGTTTGGGAAGCGCTGTCGGTACAACCTCACAGCAGCTCTTCCGTTTCCATTGGCAGCCCCATACACCATATGCATGTTAGCCATTTCAGCAGTCGTGAAGCGCTCCATGTTACGCGTACTACGTCCGATTTAAGAATGCCCGCGGCAAGCGCGAGTCTAGCCCACTTCACCTTTTAGCCAATTGCAGCGGCGTCCTCTCGCGCCGAATGGTGACGTCAGCGGACATACACTTATAGACGAAAAGGGTTTGTCTTGGTGTTGCCTATCCCCCATTACAATTTGTACAGAAAGTTTTCAAACACCCTGTGTGTATATATATATATATATATATATATATATATATATATATTATTATTATTATAAAATCTTTGTGAAATTCTATATTGAAAACTAATAGCTTTCTTTACGGAGGAAAATATACGAGTACGATCAGTTCGGCTTTAAGACGAAAACCTTACGGAAGATGTGTGTGTGTGTGTGTGTGTGTGTGTGTGTGTGTCATTAGGTTAGTTAAAATTCTACTTAAATAACAGAAGGTAATAAATAATACGTCAGACTAAATAAACATGAATCAGATTTTCAATCAATCACACACGGAGGAGTACCGTAGGGTTCGATATTGGAACCCCTCCTGTTCCTCTGTTATATTACTGAATTTTCATAATTGCCTCAACACAACTATAGCATTCACTATACAGATGACGCGACACTTCTCATATCTGATAAAGACTTGGGTACTTTACAAAAAAAAAAAAGGTCATCCGTACTTATAACTTGGCTGAATACAAATGAAATAGTCATTAAATCCTTCAAAGTAGTAGTAGTAGTAGTAGTAGTAGGTGTTGTTGTTGTTGTTGTTGTTGTTGTTGTTGTTATAATAACAGAAACAGACTATATAAATTTAAATATACGTACAGATAATATTATAATTAAGAGAATATCAGAAATTAAAGTATTAGTTTGTCATTTTAAATGAAAAAAAATTTTAAGTCTCAAAAAGGGACCATCGAATGCGTCTTAATTAATTCAAAATTCACTCGTATTTTTCAAAATTTAAAACGCTACAATCCAAAAAATATCATAGAAGAAGGTACAGTCAATAAATTCGCGGAATCACTATTACTGTTTTAATGAAACATTTCCGCGAATTTATTGACTGGGCTTCGTATATGATGTTCAGTCTACGATTATATTATTTGGACACCCTTACTCCCTTTATACAGGGTGCTTCAAAAAAAAAATGCTACCCTTAGTGCTTCAAATAAATTATAGCCATTTACATTGAATGGGGTTCACTCATTAATCACTCAAACAATCCCTAAAAAAACACATTATTATTAAAAACAACACAAATACTTACATAAACAAACAAAAAACAAACACAAACTATAAGTGGTGAGCAATGACGTATTAACACTATAAAAGTGGTAACATTTTTTGGGAGTATCCTGTATAGTATAGCAATTTGGGGATATTCAAATTCAAGTAAAACAAATATTGAATGCTGATTACTATCATCATTTCCCTCATTTCCTTTTCATGCATTTCCCCTCATTTCCTTTTCATTCATTTCCCCTAAAACCTTTAAAGAAATTTATTTCGTGTTTACTTTATTGAAGTTTATACAAATCAATAATACTGATGTATGTTACTAAGTTATTTCGCTAATTAATCCGAATGGATGTATATAAACGTCCCCTATATTGTGCATATGAGGCCCTCCAAAGGAAGAAGTAGCTAAGCGACAAAAGTAAAAAACGCTAGAAAACGCAGTTCAAGTTGTACCATATTTGAAAGTGACATCATAACTTTTGAACTTTTTGAAGATATTTCGTCGAAATATTTTCAAAAGTTCAACAGTTATGGTACTTTAAATGGCACTTTACTTTAACTGCGTTTTCTGACGTTTTTTTTACTTTTGTCGCTTAGCCACTTCTTTCTAGGAGGGTCCGTATAATGATAGCAGTTCTTCAGCTTCTTCTCTCAACAATAAAGAATTTGAATTATTATTATTATTATATTATTATTAATTTTTAGTAATTTGTACGAAAGAAATTAATTATTGAATTAATGATTAGCCCATTAATTATTTTGTATATTGAAACCAAAACAAAAGAAGTCAGTATTCTCTATTTGTTCCTGTATCATTTATATTGTAAGGAGTTTCAGAATTCTGCTTTGTAATTCTATATGTAGGAATACACACATATATATATATATATATATATATATGAATAGAAACGACATAAGTGTTAAGGAACGTCTCTGCACACGAGAGGAGAGATAACGAATAATGAAAAATGAGGCGAACCGCCCGGGATCGAACCCAGGGCCTTCCAATTGCCGGTTGGATGCTCTACCATTATGCTACGGACCTCACTCAATCACAAATCGAAATTCTCCCCATAGGGCAGAAACCAATGCCCTGAGAAGGCACCCTCGCAAATCGTGAATATGCGCATATAATGCAATGACCGCGCAGTATATAATGAATAGAAAACGACATAAGTGTTAAGGAACGTCTCTGCCACGAGGAGGAGAGATAACGAATAATGAAAAATGAGGCGAACCGCCCGGGAATCGAACCCAGGGCCTTCCAATTGCCGGTTGGATGCTCTCCATTATGCTACGGACCTCACTCAATCACAAATCGAAATTCTCCCACGGTCATTCAGTTATATGCGCATATTCACGATTTGCGAGGGTGCCTTCTCAGGGCATTGGTTTCTGCCCTAATGTGGGAGAATTTCGATTTGTGATTGAGTGAGGTCCGTAGCATAATGGTAGAGCATCCAACCGGCAATTGGAAGGCCCTGGGTTCGATTCCCGGGCGGTTCGCCTCATTTTTCATTATTCGTTATCTCTCCTCCTCGTGTGCAGAGACTTCCTTAACACTTATGTCGTTTCTATTCATTATATACTGCGCGGTCATTGCAGTTATATGCGCATATTCACGATTGCGAGGGTGCCTTCTCAGGCATTGGTTTCTGCCTATGTGGGAGAATTTCGATTTGTGATTGAGTGAGGTCCGTAGCATAATGGTAGAGCATCCAACCGGCAATTGAAGGCCCTTGTTCGATTCCCGGGCGGTTCGCCTCATTTTTTCATTATTCGTTATCTCTCCTCCTCGTGTGCAGAGACGTTCCTTAACACTTATGTCGTTTCTATTCATTTATATACTGCGCGGTCATTGCAGTTATATGCATATATATATATATATATATATATATAAATAATCCAGATTTATTGTTTTACAGTATAGATAATGTCTGAAATGATTCAGGAATTTCGCATCATTATTTACTGTAGAACTTATTCCTTTTACATTCAGAGAAGGAACGTGGGCTTGCAGGGAAAATGGAATATCTAATCTGTAGATTAATGGGACTTAGAGTAAATATTCTAACTTGCCTTTTGTTTACCTCAGGGACTACTTTGTTTTCAGTGTGTGTGTGTGTGTGTGTGTGTGTGTGTGTGTGTGTGTGTGTGTGTGTGTGTGTGTGTGTAGATAATAGACTTATGTTTTTGAATATAATACATGCAACATGATATTAACAACCGTCGTTATAACAACCGAGTCCGCAAGGACATTGTTATTACTTGTTAATACGTCAATATACGTCGATACGCCGATAAGTTAAATATTGAAATAGTTTGGACAAAGTTTTTTTAAATTAGTTTGCACACTATCAATTACATTCCGACCAATTTTCGCTTCATTTAACTGGAAGAGAGGTCAACGTTCTTAACCCTATAGAAGGCCAATGCGGGTCGGCACACATAGCGACTAGTGTCGGGTGTACGTAACCCCATAATGAAAATTATATTTATAGGTTGACTTAAACAATTTATTGCTACTAAACAATAATAATAAAAATTAACCTGCATACAATAACAGACATCATTTACAGAAAAACTAAATGTGATATTTTATTATAATGTCACGCTGGTTCTTTAGGGTTAAGACGACACTTTTGTCCAAAGACGATACAAGTTTCTTCGATGTTAAAACAGTTTCGATTAAATACTCAATTTAATTACTAATTTTTATTTAAACGTGTCGCTTCTTTTACGCGGGAAGGAGGGGCCAAGAGCGAGTGCCCGAAAAAACGACACCCCATCTCCAGACACACACACACACAGGAAGAAGAAAGCCAAAATAAAGGTTCAGGTTCATTCATTATATAAAAACAACTTTTAGAAAATGATAAACTATGATCAAGTGAGACTCGAACCCGCGTCGAGTAGTTCCAGAGTCAGCGCTGGTACCGATCACGCCACTCCCCAGAACCCCCCCCCCCCCCCCACCCCATTTAATTTAGTTAAGGTTATTTTACTTAAAGTGTATTTGAAATGTTTCGAATGGCTATCATTTATTTAAAGGAATCAAATTAAAGGGAGAAGATTTTAGTTCAAATAAGCTTCAATGACGTCATCAAGGTATAAAAGATAAAAAAAACGTTTTTTTTTTTTTTTGTTTTAGCAGCTGAATTTATAATTTTAAATTTGGCGTCTTCGATATAATACAGGTTACAACTTCATATATATATATTATATATATATATATATAACCTTACCTTACAACCTTAATCTTTCAAACGTCAAGACATAATGATATAATTCATCATCATTGAAGAAACACACTTCCGAAACTTTTCCGTAGTATATATATATATATATATATATATATATATATATATATATATATATATATATATAATATATATATATAACCCGGTTTTCGCAAGAGTTACGTTCCCAGACTCATTACGAATAGCGAAACTGCGCGAATAACGAATCATTTTTTTCCCATATAAATACATGTTTTATCGGAGGATGCGTTCCGGTGGCCATTTTTCAGAAGGTAAAAGATGTTTGGATACATTCCATACGATACATAAAAGCAAGTATAAAGCACAAATACAGACCTGTATTAGCATAGTAAGTTATGAATAACGTCAATAAAAGAATAACTTACCTGTACTGTACTTTAATTTCCTCAAACCACCCCCGACTCGCACTGAAAGTTTCACCACCAAGTGCTGCTCTCACCTTCACCAACGACTTCCTTCCTCACATCTCGCCACAAAGACCGTGGTGCCTTTTCTTAACCCTTTACTGGCCAAAAGGACAAATTTACAACCTTTCAAATAAACGCATTCATAACTTAACTCTACAAAATATTTGGGCAGTAAAGGTTAAATAATGGCTTGCGATACGGGCATGCTACACTGCGTTTGGTAGCAAGGCGGAATTGTGAATTATTTTTTCCTTTATCTGGGATTGCGAATAACGGAGCTGGGTTTGCGAATAGTTGAATTTGGTGTCAAAAAATATATTACGTATAAGCGGATTGAATACATCAAAGTAAAAGGGGGTAACTATTATATTTTTATACAAAAACCAAAATTTAAACCTCACTTTGGCTCAAAATATAATAGTTACCCCCTTTTTCTTTGATGTATTCAATCCGACGTGAATGTAACGAGTCATTTGCTTATATTGAGGTTCTAAATACCAGGGTTGTGGAGTCGGTCCAAAATTTTCCGACTCCGACTCCGACTCCTCACATTTTAAATATACGACTCCGACTCCTCTAGTGTTTCACTCTATAATTATCATAATAATAAGACATTTCATTACCACCACATGAATCGTCAGGTTACTTTCTAGGATAAGGGAACATTCAAATATTAAGAAGGATATTGACTTGTAGATATTATCATATTAAGGGATTTTTATTTTTCCAATAATATATATATCTATATATATATATATGAAAAAGATTCTCTTAAACATAATTAAGGTCTAACCAGTAGTAGTCCTACTTAAAATTGAATAACCCTTCTTAACCTCTTAACCTAGTGGCTATAACTATGCGTTTGATGGCTTTTTTCAATTAATTTTATTAATTTTTACAGAATTACATATTGAATTAACATTTAAAAATACAAAATTAATTACATAGTAGGCCCGATGCTACTGTTAATAATTTCCAGAAAATAAAATTGATTAACAAATTTATAAAATATTAGAAATTTTATATAATTAATAATGATTAACCTATTGAAAACATAAATCGTAATTTATAAACCTTTTACTATATACTGTGTATAAAATTAAATGCTTATATTATCTTAACTATTTATTACATGTTATGTAAATTTGTTCGTAAGAAAAGGATGGCATCTGTCAGGTCCTCCTTCATCTGTCCTCTTAAGTCAGATTTGATGATCCGAAGAGCAGAAAAAAGACGCTCAACACTAACTTGCGTAGGGGGTAGGGCAGTGACAGCAAGGGCAGCTTCCTGTACAATTTCTGGATAGCTCTCTATAGCTTTCATTACTTCCATTTTTGTAAAGCGGTCAATTTTTTCAACTTCTTTCAGTGCAGCAAAAAAATTCCATTTGAATTTATTCAGTTTTGTTGGAGCCGGAGGGTGTTCATATTCTTCTGACTGGACACGGCGACGCTTTTGAATCTTTTCTTGGTCATCAAGAAACTTTTCATATTCATCTTCTGAGCTTGATAAAGACGGGCTACTGTAGATAGGAATTTCATCAGTTTCATCACTTTCATGTTGTAGTCCCGATTGGTCCTTCCCTTGAAATCCCTTTTCATGCGAATGGCCACATCGCAAAGTGTAGATTTTGCCTTATTTTTTTTTATCTTCTGTCAAAATGACTCTGTACGTGGGGTCAACATAAATTGCAGCCAGTAGGATACCATTGTCAAGAAGGGAACTCTCTCTCCGTACCATTGAGGCTTTCATCTCATCAGCTATCATTCCTCCAATTTGTGAGAGCCGAAAAATAAGGGTTTTCCATTCTTTATAAAAACGACCTGGTGTAAGATCTGATGATTGCAGATTTTTTGTTACTGTATAAGGGTAACGTAAAAGGCTTTCAAGTTCTTTGACTTGTTCCCAATGAGCCTCAGACATTGATACTTCAGGGTTGGCCATATCAGAGAGGAACTGTTTTAGTTCAAGAATGCGAGCTATCATCAAATATGTACTACCCCATCTTGTTGCCTGATCAATAATAGCACCTTTCACAGCTCTTCTTTTGAGGATGGCATCAATCTTTGGGGTTCTAGCAACTGTAGCAACTTTTCGCGCAATAGCAACCAAGTTGGCTGCATACCTTCCTTTCAATCCATCGCGAATAGCCAACTGAAGAGTATGCACTGCACAACGCATGTGGTGTATTTCTGAAATCCTTGCAGCAGTTTCCGGTAAGTATTCAAAGTCATGAGGATCATCTTCTCCTCCACTTTCTTCAATTAAAGATACTGGTATGTTCAGGTCACTATCATTATCATCAATTGTAACATCTTCATTTAATTTTTCTACAGTACTGATCATATTGCTAGCATTGTCTGTGACGATTGAAAGCACCTGTTCTTTGCGCAAGCCATATTCCTCCAATACTTCAAGCACTATCTTTTGAATACAATCACTTGTGTGTTGGGCCTCTGTGTCTCTTATAGCCAATGTATAGATTACAATCTTTTTATCACTATCCATAAATTGTACATTTATTGCAAAGTATTGGTCCTCATACGTACATGCATCCATTTTCAAAAAGATATATTTTCTCTGCAGAAGAGTTTTTAGTACTTCGTTTTGTTTGTTTGCTTCTTGGATTACAAGAGATCTTATACTATTTCTTTCCAAGGAAACCCCCAGCTTACGCGCCATTTCGCCATTAAGTCCTACAAAAGCTGGTGTTGAAAATAATCTAAGAGGAACAGAGTTTTTTACAACCATTTCAATAATGTATTTTTTTAAATTTGCTGCAGTCATGGTTACAGTTACCTTGTCACTAACAATAAATGAAGTAACAAGTCTTTGCTTTGATGTTGATGCTACTCTTTTAATTTCTTTAGGCTTGCATTCTTCATCTTTTTTGTTAACATTCTTTAGTATCTCTGGATGTCGTCGCTGTAGATGACGTTTCAGATTAGAAGCTCGTGTAGGAGAATGAGATTTCCCACCAGTAAACGTACTTATTCTTTCACCACATATTGTTTCCTTATCATTTTTATCCTTAACTGTACATTGATAAGCAAAATATTTTCCATCATCACTAATAGAAAAATGTTCAAACACTGATGACTTTATTTATGAGCCATATTGGGGTGATTATTTATAATTAATGAATGAATGGATAGCCTTTATCGCGGAAAATTACATGAATTAAAATTGATGAACTAAGTGTGAAATTTTATATTTATATTTTATATTTAAATAAATATTATTGTATATTCTGAAAATGTAAAAAAAAAATATTAAAAAAACTTAATCTAGGGGCTATCAATGAATAAGGTTTATTGACCAAAAAAACTAAATAACCTAAATGTTAGTATTTAGGATTTAGAAATTAAGGGTGACACAGGACACAGAAATTGGAGTCGGAGTCGGAAGTTTTTTACCGACTCCGACTCCGACTCCGCCCTGAAACGTGCGACTCCACGACTCCGACTCCACGACTCCGACTCCGACTCCACAACCCTGCTAAATACTGTATAATGGGGCTAGGCTGCTTTAAACCCTAGATCCTGTCCCAAAGCTGTATCCTATCTGCTTTGCAGATAGCTGGTGAGGGAAGCTATATTTTTAGGACCTCTTTGCGAGTGACCCGTTGCCCACGTCGGGCTAAAATCATGAAAAAGAAAAAACTATAGTGTTTGTCATTTACCATTACTTATTCATCAGACTATAGTGGATTTAATTTTTTCCAGAAGAGTTTCTTGTTCCATGCACGGTCTGTGTGCATCACGAAAAAAACTCAGGGAGCCATTTTGAGTTCAATCCCATACATATATATATATATATATATATATATATATATATATATATATATATTAGGGTGTCTCTTATTTTCGAAGTGTTGATTTTTTTAGGTTGCGCCCCTCAACCAGTTCCATTGGTTGAAAAAACATCACATATAAAATGTTTTTTGGATTGAACAATGTTTAGAGGTCGCCCCCGCTTATTAAAGTTCATAAAATATAGCTATTATTATTTATGCAATTAATATTTGAAATTACTAGCAGTTGTCAAGTATACTAAACATATGTTTTTAATTAATTAATCATCATATTTATGATGAATTCAATTAAATGAATATATTAGAGATAATTGTCAAGTTTGTAGCTGAAAATATTGCTTGATAAGACGAGATCAACCTGTTTAACATGTTTCATCAAGAATGCTCCGATTATGTTGCAATGTTTATTTGTCATCATTCAGTGTTCTGCTGTCATAAGTAAAGGTGTGTAACTGTGTATCACTATACTTCTTTTTTGCTATTATCAGATAATAAACTATGTTATTTATATTTTTCACAATTATTTATACTGATTTTGTTATTAGTGTTTTGAAAAAAATTTAATGAAAAAATTAGAATTTATGCTCTTATCACATATTATGAAGTTTTAAACAATGTTGCTATTTGTCACAAAGAATTTAATTTAGTTCAATGGAAATTTTACCTGACATGTGTTTCATGATCTGTGTTTCTATCAGTGGCGTCACTAGGGGGTGCGGGGGATTTTTGTGCAGTGTTTGAGCAGAAATTTATTATTTTTTATAAAAATATCCCTGTAGTTAGTTATAACAAACAAAAACATTTTCGTAAGCCCAGCTTACATGTATCAATATACCTACAAGGCTAAAACTCTATGCTAATTTACTTTTTGAACCTTCTAATGCGCTCCGGTCAGAGCTGTCATTATTACCCAATTACAATGACGATTCGAATCGCGTGGTTTCGTCTGCACGCTCTACAAGCACGCGCTGTTGTTTTCGTTGCTGCTGGTGTTTTTATAGTCGCTGATTTTGTCAAATTTTCTGTTGTTTTAGCTACAATATTGTGGTAATTAGTATTTGTGAACCTATATCAATAACGTTTTTGAGAATGAAGTAGTAATTAAAGGAAAAGAAGGAGAAAAATGAAAAAAGGCTTCCGCTCAGTTGTTGCAGCCTCTGTCTTTATGATGTTGCAGCCTCAAATTTATGAGTATATTTCCATATGCATTTGTCTACAACTTCTACATTATTTGGGCCGTTATTGATTATGCAAACCTAATCCATTAATGTATCTCATGTAACGGTAAAGTTTAACGTTAAAATGAACATAATTTTGATGTAGTTTCTTAAACGTTTTTACTTCGAATTCTATTGTTTTCTTACCGAATTTTCACTTTAACCACATGAAAACTATGTAAATGTAAATACATTTAGGCTGTGCGTATGATATTGTAATTTAAAGGAGTAACTTTAATTTTGCTAGTTGTTTATGTCACTACTATTGCCATTACATTCAGTGATATACGGGAATTACGATTTACGAGTAACATTAGTACAAAAACATTACTAAGGATTCTGTATGGTCTGGTACGGGAGGAGGTCCATGGGGGGGGGTGACACCATGAGTTACCGCACTGGGTGACACCAACCCTAGTGACGCCACTGTTTCTATTTCAATAAAATAGCAAAATATACATTTCTACTACAAAAATATTTATTCCTTGTTTCTTAGATTAAAAAATAATAGGAATAATAATTGAGAAAAATACATTAGATTTATAAAATAGACCAAATTAACTTTGTCTACCAAATTTTTTTTTTTTTTGTAATTTAAAAAAGTCAAAAACAGTGATTTAGCCCTGCTCTACAAAACCTAACACTACATTAATATTTTGTTTTCTTATTTTGCAGATGAATACAAGACCATTCTATTTGCTCGGATCTACAGTAGATGATATTAAAGGCTCAAGCTGCCCCATATAGGCAAGCTTTTGGTTATTTTATGCACCTCCACAGAGAGAAAAACTTGACAATCCGCGATGCTCTGCGTCAATCTATTCGAGCCACAATAGTTATCTGGGATAAGGCCAATATTCCTACTCAGCAGGAACCTCGTGCCATGAAGAAGTTAGAGAATTTCTTTAACGAATGGACATGCTTAAAGAAGCATGCTTCCAGAACACGCCAGAGCCATAAAACACCAAGGAGGCTGATTTTGTAGAGCGATTGGAAGATCTCTTTGACATCGCCCATGGAGACGCTGAGAAGCTGATCAAGAATCGTGAGGACTGGGAGTTCCTTCAACTGCAAAGACAAAAAGGTCGTCCTGGCTCAATCGGTGGTGTGGACACTGTACATCTTCACCGCACAAAAAATGCAGTCAAACGGTTGGAAGCTGAGGCAGAGAGAAAAAGAAAGTCAGAATCTTTGATGGAGGCGTCTACTAGTCAAGTTGTACTGGCTTCTTCCACATCTTCCAGCAACACTGATGAAAGTGAGAATGAGGAGGAGGAGCCCAAAGGAGCTTGTGCTTTACCAAAATCTAAGAAAAAACGAGGCATGAAAAACATCATGACTATTCAGATGTCTGCTGCCCTGGATCGTACACAAATTTCCTCTAGAAAGGCAACATTTATCCTCGCAGAGGCAGCTAAAAGCTTTGGTTTGGACGCTTCAGATTACAACATAAACCAACATTCTATCCATCGCCTTCGAAATAAGAACCGAGCTCGTCATGCTAAAGAACTTAAGGAGCATTTCCATGGAGAATGTTCTATGACAGTCCACTGGGATGGCAAGATGATGGAGGACCTCACCTCGCACAAGCACATTGATCGTCTCCCAGTACTTGTGTCAGGACCTGGTGTTGAACAGCTGCTTGGTGTCCCCAAAATCCCAAACTCAACTGGAGAAGCACAAGCTGAAGCCGTCTTTAACTGCCTGAATGAATGGGGAATTACAGAGAGAGTAAAAGCAATTTGTTTCGATACAACAGCTTCAAACACGGGTCAATATAGTGGAGCCTGTGCTCTCATCGAAGCAAAATTGGGACATGATGTTTTGTACTTGCCTTGTAGACACCATGTTTTAGATTTATTGTTGGGAGCTGCATTTGAAGCAACATTGGGATCTACATCAACTGGTCCAGAGATATTGATCTTTAAGCGTTTTCGTGACAATTGGACTTCTGTTGATCAAAGCCAGTTCCAAACAGGTGAGACAGACACGATTACTAAAGAAGCAATTATCCAGTCTAAAACTGAACTAATTCAGTTTGCTAGATCCCAGGCACCTATGCTACGGGATGACTATCAAGAACTTTTGGATCTGTCCATCATCTTTCTTGGAGGTGTCCCCAATAAAGGCATCAAGTTTCGTGCACCAGGTGCCATGCATCGAGCTCGCTGGATGTCCAAAGCGCTCTATTCTATCAAGATGTGGCTTTTTCGAAACCAGTTCAAGATGACTAAGACTGAAGAACGAGGAATTCGAGATCTTTCCCTTTTTTCTGTTCTCATCTATATGAAGGCTTGGACAACATCCTCACTCCCTATTGAAACCCCATTTAATGACTGGCTCCTTATGAGGTCATTGATTAATTATCCTAACAAAAAGATTTCTGATGCAACTAAAAAAAAGCTCTCTAACCACTTATGGTACCTGTCTGAAGAAGCAGTTGGTCTTGCTTTCTTTGATGAGCGAATTACTACAGATGTAAAGAAACGCATGGTAAAGGCATTAGAAGATGAGTCCACTGATAGACCACCCAAGCGTCCTCGGATTCCTGAATCGACCTTCTGCTCTGGTGAAGGACTACACCAACTTGTTACAAGAAATACTAGAGAATTCTTTACTAAGCTGAATTTGCCAGAAGGATTTCTGAACAAGGCACCCAGCACTTGGACATCCAACTGTGAATATTTAAGGGCCAGAGCTATTGTTGCAGCTCTATCTGTTGTAAATGACCGGGCAGAACGTGCAGTAGCTTTAGTTCAAGAGCTGAATAAGAAATTGACAGTGGGGGAAGAGCAGCTCCAGTTCCTGCTCCAAATTGTTGCAAAACACCGCCAGAGTCACCCAGTTCCATCAAAAACTGTTCTTCTCAAAAAATAACCATCAATGAGGTCGCACCTTAAAATACACCATATTGTATAATCATTGTATATTAAATAAATGTTGTATAAGGAAATAATGCTAATTAAAAAGTATGTAAATAGCACTGGCATTTTGAATTTATCTCTATATAATAAACTAATGGTTTTTTTTTGTAGCAATGCTTCATTGCTGATTGTATATAAAAAAAGAGCCAGGAAGGATTTTGGATAGGAGAAAAAGGATTGGGATAAAGAAGGATTGAGGACCAAAGGATGGATTATAACAACATCAAGGATAGGTTAGAAAAGGATCAATGATAAATAAGAAGGCCTATACTTATAAAAACGAATCAAACTAAAAAAAGAAGGAAGGAATTATGTGTATAATGAGCATAATCATATGTCAGGAGCTATTATGCCATGGTCACCATTTTTATTAGCCGGGGGCGACCCCTAAATATGAGCCAATTTGTGTCAAACTTTCAAGTTTTAGTTTTTATGCTAAATGGAACTATTTTAGGGGGCGCAGATAAAATAATTCAACATTTCAATTTTTGACTACCCAATAAGAGACACCCTATATATATATATATATATATATATATATATATATATATATATATATATATATATATATATATAAATATATATATATATATATATATAATATTATAGCGTTTCAGTTATCTTGATTAGCATTATATTAAAAATATATATACACCGCGTGGTGTAGTGGTTAGTATCGCTGATTACGAATCCATCGGCTCCGGGATCGAGACCCGGTGACGGCAGGTGGCGCGCAGCAAAACACAGTTTGTTTCTTCCTTACACACAATAAAAAAATTGGTTGGTAGATAAATGGGTACCCTGGGTAGCCTAGTGGTTAAGACGCTGGGCTGCTGATCGTGAGATCGAGTCCGGGCGAAGACTTTGTAATTTATGACCCCACCGTTGAGGGGCGTGGTTCGAATTCCACGTTAAACTGTAGGTTTCAGGTGGGGTGACAAACTTGATTTTGGTCAGAATGAACAATTCGAGCGGAAGCAAAACCTAGGTAACCAAGGTGTATATATATATATATATATATATTATATATATATATATATATACACACACACACACACATTAAACCAGGTTTCCGCCCTAATTTTTCATTCTGACAAAGGTCAAACTTTCGTTCCCACCTCGGACCTACAGCTTAACTCGCAATCTAAACAACGACCCACCAAGCAAGTTTGAAATTACAGTCTTCGCCCTGGCCCCATCTCACACCCTTCCAATCAGCATCCCAGCGAGAGCAAATTAATTACTAATAGCACAGTCATTTCAGGGGATACAATAACCATTCCAGTTAACCAAAATTGTTAAATTCTTTGTAATTTATTTCATTAAACTAAATTGATTTAACGCTGAGAGATGTTTCTCGAACCACCTCACTCACACGGACACCTTCACTCTGTTAATAAATATTGAAATAATAAAGAAAATGAGGGGAAATGAGATATACGGTATCGGGAAATGAAGTCTGATGCTTCATTTCACACTCTCTAAGAAAATGAATCCATGCAAGATTTGATTTCTCAAAGAACGCGAGACATTCGGTTGCCTGAGGGACGAGGGAATTAATGGTAATGGGACGAGAGAGGGAGAATAAATTAAGTATATGTGAGGGGAAAAGGGGGATAATAGTCTGCTAACGGAGCAGTGAACGACGGAATAAAAGAAAGACTTCGAACTTATTTGGTATAAATAACCAAAAAAGAGGGGAATTTAAAGAAAATTCAAAATGAGAGAGGAAGTATCAGAACAAAAACGTGATAAGTATGAACAGAATAAAGGGGAAATTGAAAGAAAGCAACTGAATATATGCCAAAAAAAAACGTAAAAGAATATAAAACTGAAAGGACACTTAAAGCACATTAAAAAAAGTAGGGAAGAGGGAAAAGGGGAAAACGAGGGGACAAAGTGATTTAACAATATATATATATATATATATAAGATTTTAAGAGATTGAAGCAGCGTAAAAATGAAAACAAAAACTCTAAAAGAAGAGAGACGAAGTAATTGTATCTTCAATGCTCCGAATTACTTGTAAAAACAATGACTGAAAGCTTTACGCTTCTTTCATTCTTCCCACGAGCTTTCGACTTGTGAAAAATATTGAAACCTTTTTAAGACGTTAAAAATGTCTAAAAACAATTATAGAAAAGAGAAGTTTCTCTCTCTCTCTCTCTCTCTCTCTCTCTCTCTCTCTCTCTCTATATATATATATATATATATATATATATATATATATACACGTTTCTATATATAATGTTTCAGACCAACAAAAACCCTATCCACTCATAACTGGTCTACCAACTGTGTCTGTGTGTGTGTGTGTGTGTATATATATTATATACAGTATATATATATACAGTATATATAGGCGCCTCGGTGGTGTTGTGATTAATATCGCTGACTACGAATCTATCGACCCCTTGGTTGGTAGATAAATG
Organism: Bathynomus jamesi; assembly: GCA_023014485.1. Lineage (NCBI taxonomy): Eukaryota > Metazoa > Arthropoda > Malacostraca > Isopoda > Cirolanidae > Bathynomus > Bathynomus jamesi. The sequence goes on from JAJOZX010004309.1 coordinate 209,642, forward strand.
GGTATCCTGGGTAGCCTAGTAGTTAAGATGCTGGGCTGCTGATCGGGGAGGTCGTGCGATTGAGTCCGGGCGAGGACTTTGTAATTTCTGGCCACGCGTGATGGGTTGTGGTTCGGATTCCACGTTAAACTGTAGGTCTAAGATGGAGCAATGACCTTGACCTTCGTCGGAATGAGCATTTCGGGCGGAAACAAAACCAAGGTTATTTTAACGAAGGTTAACCAAAGTTATACATACTCGTGTGTGTGTATATATAATCTATATATATATATATATATATACACTAAAACCTAAACTATACTCAATATATCATAGGTTAATCCTGAAGAGTTGTTCATAACTAACCAGAGGAAGCAAGTAATATATTTCATTATTGGATGTAATGTTTGAAATCTTTCTTGTGCACTTTCCTTGTCTGCTGAAATCTTTTTCCAAAAGTGCTTTTCACGCCACTTTTCCGCTCGACTGATTTCAGACACGTCTTTCCTCAATTTCGACCCCTTTTTCACCAACCTAACTTGTTGCGACTCTATTCTTTCTTGAGAGAGAGAGAGAGAGAGAGAGAGAGAGAGGAGAGAGAGAGAGAGAGTATATTGTACAGGATGGTCGAGAAGTTTCTATACCTCCTAATATATTAGGAATCCGGAATGTCGGTGTGAGCTTCCTCGTTTTTACAGCGTAGAATGATACGTCACCATGTCTTGTGGGGCATCTTTCGTAGCATTTGCGGTGTGATCGTTGCAAATGCAGTAGTAACAGCATCCTTTAATTCTTTATTCGTCTGGTAGAGCTGTTTTGACACAGTCTCTTTAATGTGTCCACAGCGAGAATTGTTGCGAGTGCTGAGGTAGGAACTCCTTGCAGGCCACGTCAATGGTGCTGGAGATGTCGCAGACCCGCGACCGATCCACCTCCTGGGAATGCCTCATTCAAAAAGTCCCTAACTGTTAGTTTCATAATGAGCCGGCGCTCCGTCTTGCTGCAGCTATGCGTCATATCTTACCCTAAATTCATCACGCTTTGATAAGAACCAGTTTTGCAACATGGTCAAATAAGAAGCTTGATTGACATCAAAAAAGTATGGACCAACCACATAGCGAGCGTTTAATGCTGTCCACATCGTGACACGAGGAGGGTTGTGTTCAATTTCTTCAACACAATGAAAATTTTCTTTCGATCAAATGATGAAGATATTTCTCGACGTTTCATCACTAAAAGAACCTTTCCCTCGTAAAGGTCTTGTTGTGAAAATGCGGAGAGCATTTCTTCACTACATGTTTCCTGTTATCCCTGTCATGATCAGTCAGTTCAGTGAGAAAATTAGGACGCCACGGCCTAACTTTCAAGTCCTTTTTTCATATGGTCTCTCATCGTAGATCTTGGAATGTCAAGCTCTGAAGAGCTCTTCCTTGTTGATTTCGAGGGTGAGCGATTTATCGATTCTTTAATCGCAGCACACGTTTCTTGTCAGATTGGTGTTCTACCAGTACGAGGTAAATCCTTAATGCTACCTGTGTTGAAGGGTTCCCCCACCCACCAATGAAGCAACGCCATTTTACTTGGTGGATCTTTGTTAAGTCATTCACTGAACTTATTCTTTATGGTAGCTATCGTATCACCTGTGTTTCAACGGTCATTCACCCATGTGTTTGTTAAATATGTTCTTCATTGATGTATAAACTTTGATCTGCCATTATTAAACTCTGCAAAGAAAAAAGTCATTCACTGAACTTATTCTTTATGGTAGCTATCGTATCACCTGTGTTTCAACGGTCATTCACCCATGTGTTTGTTAAATATGTTCTTCATTGATGTATAAACTTTGATCTGCCATTATTAAACTCTGCAAAGAAAAAACTATATTTTAAGGGGCATAGAGACCCTGCAAAGAAAAACTATATTGTAAAGGGTATAGAAACCCTGCAAAGAAAAAAAAACTATATTGTAATGGGTATAGAGACCCTGCAAAGAAATAAAAACTATATCTTAGCGGTATAGGAACTTCTCGACCACCCTGTATATTTTCCCTTTCATGAAACACCAACTTCAAAGAACCCTTCTTTTTTCTATTGTATTAATTGTCAGTTAGTGACAAAGGTATAGGAACTTCTCCCACCCTGTATATTTTCCCTTTCATGAAACACCAACTTCAAATAACCCTTCTTTTTTCTATTGTATTAATTGTCAGTTAGTGACAAAGGACAAAGGGAAATAAAATGCATTTTTTTTGTCTAAAGCTTATTTTTTATAAAATTGAAAATATTTTATTAATTTTAGGAATTATATACCGAGTGTTTATGACCTTTGCCGAGAAAGGACGTGTTTTTGTTTGTTTGTGAAAGGTCAGGTGTTGTTGTTCTAGTCAAGATCCAAATTACATAATATATATTATATATATATATATATATATATATATATATATATATATATTATATAGATATAATACTGTATACCTTTTAACCTTTCAAATGTTCCGTGCGATAATTCCTCATTTCACGAAAGTCAAGCTTGTTGCCCATCCTCTCGAGTTGGCCCAGTGAAGTAGGGAGTTGGTTTCTTGTGCTCTCTATCTCACATCGCCAGGTACGCCCGGCTAATCTGGGATTGTGCTGAGCCAGGCGTCTAATCTTCTTTTGAAGATGTCCACCGCAACACCACTGGTGTTCCTTAGTTCCTTGGGTAGCTGGTCAAACATTCTTGGTCCTCTCACAAGACTATTTTCTTTCAGGGTTGAGGATGTTCCTTGTCTCGCTTTTAATTTGGGAACAAGACACATTCTTCCTTTTCTACTTTCCACTGTTGTTTGGGGATTATAGGGTTCAGAATAAGATTAGGGGCTAGTTCCTCTATTATTTTCCTAGTGTAAATAATGGTGTACCTCTCTTTTCTTTTTTCCAGTGAATACATGTTTAATTCACGTAACCTTTAACAGTAATTTAGTTCTTTGCACCCATTGATCTTGGCTGTGAAGCTTCTCTGAACCCCTTCTAGTTGGCTAATGGTTTCTTTTTTATATGGGGATGTTAGGACCGAGCAGTATTCCAACTTGAGTATGATCAGTGTTTTCAATAGAGGAATCATTTTATTCCTATCCCTTCGTTTGAAGGTTCTCAGTATCTGCCCAGTTATTCCTTGTTTTTGTTTACTGCTATCTTATTTTGTGTTTCAAATTTCGCGTCATCAGCCACTGCAACACCTAAATCTTTTGCTTTAGAATTTCTCTGAATTTCCTGTTCATTTGGGGTATAGTATTCTATGGATTTTAGGTCCTACCTCCTTCCGTACCTCAACAGTTGAAAATTTTCAGTGTTAAATTTCATATTATTGCCTTCAGACCAATTGTAAATTCTACTCATGTCTGTTTGTAGAGATTCTATATCCTCTGGGTTTCTTATTTTTCTACTAATCTTTGTGTCTTCGGCAAACGATATTACTGTGCTGTCACTGGTAACGTCCTCATCTATATCAGTTAGCATGATTAAGAAGAGTAATGGAGCTAATACTGCTCCTTGTGATACTGAGCTGAGGACCTCTGATTGTGATAAAGATACAGTAATCTCCCGATTTACGCGGTAGATGCGTTCCTGAACCTTCCGCGTAAAATGGATTCCACAAATTGGGGGAACTATAACATATAATTCAGTGTGCTAAGTACGGGCCCCCCAACCTGAAAAAAAAATAAATAAATACATAAACTCGTCTGTAAAAAAGTAAAAATTACTAATAACACTCACCATTAGGGTCTCTTGGAGCTGGCTCCTTAACCACCAGAGCATTTTTATTTATTTATAAAAAAAGCATTGAATATTCTTTAGGCCGCGTTAATCCTAAACCGCGCGAATGGGAGGCGCGTAAATCGGGGGAGGGGGGTTATTGTATTCCTTGAACTGTAACGACTTGCTGCCGCTCACTAAGGAAATTATATATCCATTTCCCTACTTTTCCTGTTTTATTCGCGTATACTTCAGTTTATGTGCTATGATTCCATGGTCACACTTGTCGAACGCTTTGGCAAAGTCTGTGTGTTACATCATAATGTTCTTATAGCGTTTCATTAGTTGTGATAGACATGATCTTCCTGACCGGAATCCATGTGGTTATCATTTAATTTTTTCCGAGTTTCCAAAAGGTCATAGATTTCTTTCTCTAACTATTCTTTCAAATATTTTAGTGAGATGAGATGTAAGCGACCTGGCCTATATTTTTGGCCTCGGATCGATCTCCTCCTTTATATATTGGAACTATGTTCGCTCACTTCAGGATGCTCAGTATTTCTCCCGTGTCTAGTGATCGTCTCCATATCCAATATAGGACTCAGCGATTGCATTCTTGCAGTTTTTGATCAGTGTGGCATTCCATTTGTCCGGTCCTGCCGCTGAGTGTGCTTTTAGTTTCCCTATAGCTTGTGTAATCTCATTTATCGTAAAGTTGAAGTTCGTTATACTTTCCCCTTGTAGTTCTTCTTCAAAGAACGCGTTTCTATCGCATATTAGTTTATCAGTTTTGGGGATACTGGAAGATGATTTGTACTGAGCTCTTATATATTTCAAATACTTCTGTTAGATCATCAGATAAAGCATTGTCTTCAATTTTCAAAGGTCCGATAGTCCCGTGATTTTTCGACTTCCTGTTTGCAAAAATTATAGAAGTACTTTGAGTTAACCTTTATCGCTTCTATAGCGTCGTCTTCTTTCTCTGTATGCTTCTCAATTAGGTCCCGTATGACGCAATCTGTACGCTGCAGTTTACCATGTAATATTTTTCTGTTGTTGCTCTCTTTGCAGTTACTTAATTTTGCAGTCACTCTTTTTCTCTTTCGGAACATTGACATCTTTTGTCTCTCGAACCCGTTTCTCTTTCCTTTTTGTTACATTTTTGGGACATGTCTTCCACAATTTCCAGCGTCTTCTCCTCTAAGGTAATTAGCATCTCTTCCGTTGTCTTGGCATTGAAGATGGTATTCCAGTCTATTGCTTCCATGCTGAATGCAACATCTTCCCAGTTTATAGCTTTGGAGTGAAATTAAAAATTTCGAATTTGCTTCTTTCTGTAGTGTGTGTTCTTTCCTTTCCTGTTGCTTTTATACTGGTTGTTATTTCAATAATGTTGTGAACTTGTGATCTGATATTACAGTTGGAATAGTTCTATGTTATCAATTAGGTTGCTGTTGTATGTGAATACCGCGTCTAGGAGAATTTGTCTAAACAATTCGTCTAAAATACAATTTGGCTAAATCAATTTGTCTAAAACAGTTTGTCTAAAATAGTTTGTCTAAAATCAATTTGTCTAATAACAATTTGTCTAAAATACAATTTGTCTAAACAAACAAATTTAATAATATGGCATACAAATTGTTGCCTGATGTACAATGCTATTTATTACTTGCCACGCCCATCTTAAAAGGTTAACTCTTGTTCGGAATAGTACATCGAAATAGTTTGTCTAAAATAGTTTGTCTAAAAAATAATTTGTCTAAAATACAATTTGACTAATAACTGAAGATAACTAGAAATGCATTTGTCTGCTTGATAAATTTGGAGTGAGGATGAAAAGATTGAAAATGGGTTGATTTTATTTCATATATACCTAACCTAACCTAACCTAACCTAACCTAACCTAACCGGGTTATGGGTTCCGGGATAACTGATTTCGATGTACTATTCCGCACAAGAGGTAACCTTTTAAGATGGGGCGTGGCAAGTAATAAATAGCATTGTACATCAGGCAACAATTTGTATGCCATATTATATTAAATTGTTTGTTTAGACAAATTGTATTTTAGACAAATTATTTTTAGACAAATTGTATTTTAGACAAATTGTTATTAGACAAATTGATTTTAGACAAACTATTTTAGACAAATTGTTTTAGACAAATTGATTTAGACAAATTGTATTTTAGACGAATTGTTTTAGACAAACTCGCCTGATTCGGTGAATACCAAATCTAGGTAGTTGTTTTCCTTGTATTTTCTGTCATTTCTTGCGTTAACATAAATTCATCAGCTAGAGCTAGGAGCATTTTTGCCCTCTTCTGGTCTTTCCATGTGCCCTCTTGTCTTGGTGTATACATATATTTTTTTCCTATCCCTTTATATTTCATAAATGGAAAATTAAAATCACCACAGAGAAAAATATTTGGGGTTGGAGAATGTAGATCTTTTACCCAGTTTCTGACCTCTGTAATGGAATCTGAGAATTTTGAAGTTGGCGTGTTCGGGGGTCTATACATTACAATTAGTACCATATTTAACTTTTCGACTTTTGGTGCTACACATTCTACGTAGTTGCTTGAAGTACTTATATTTATTTCTGCCATATATTTCTCTCGTGTATAAATGGCACATCCTCCTTTACGCCTTACTGTTCCGTCGGTTCGAAGTATGTTATAATTGTCAATATGTATTTTATTTTTGTCAACACAAAACTCACAGTTTTCACAGTTCGCCTGGCAGTCCTTTAGATGGGTTTCTGTGAGGTATGCAAAGTCTGCTCTGGTTTCTTGCGCCAAGTCCTTTCAGGTATGTGACTTTGTCCAGAGAATGGTTGGTTTAAGGCCTTGAATGTTTGCTAGGACTATTTTTATTTTTTCATATTCGTTTTTCCATTTATGTAGTTCCGATTCGTTTTCCAATGGTGGTACATGTTTCGTTACCTTGTGATCCTCTGGGAATTTTCCTCTCTTTATCTTTTTCGATGCCTGTTGTCCCGATATTGCGCGTAATATCTTTCTGTATGCCTTCTGTATCGCTCTCGGATCCCCGTATTTGTCAGTTGGGTTGGTATTTGCTAGATGGTATTTAACAGTTGAATTGTGTTGTCTACGTCTAAAAAATTGGTAGCCCTCTTTGATGCTGGTTTTGCCTGCTCACCTGTCGCGTTCCTTTGAGGTGGTGGTAACGGCATTTTTGTCCTTATTTGCACCTCCCATATCTTGCGTAGGTTTTGCAGATAGTAAGATGGTAGAACTTGCATTCGTTATCAAATTTGCAATATCCATTTGTGTAATAGAAGTTACATAAAGTGGAATGTGCATAGATGCATTGCCTGTTCCGGTATCTGCAGTGCCCTTTTGTATAATATTTACATACATTTACATATTTACATACATACGAAAGCTAAATATATATATATATATATTTATATATATATATATATATATATATATATATATTGGTTTCACGACCAGGAAAATAGCAATTTCATAAGAAACCTTAAAGTGAATTCAAAATGAAATAAGTAAATACAGCAAGAATCCTATGTCTACCGACTTATCGCCAAAGAGGAAAGAGCGAACGCTAAACTCCTCCCACCAATATATCACGAACGACGGTGCCGTTTTCTCTACCCAGAATGGCATACCCAACTGTTGGACCCCAAGCGGTGATGTCACATCTCTCCTTTCCTGCCGCAGTCGTGTTATGCATATAACTTGCACAAATATATGAAGAAAGCCCACAATATATATATATATATATATATATATATATATATATATATACTGAAATAACCTGCAGGAAAAATGAAACAGCACTCCGAGTAGTTTCGAGTTTTTTCAACTCCTCTTCAGAGCGAAACTGAAAATACAGCTGAGTCCGCCCAACTGATATACAATGGCTTACTAATATGCTTAATACACACTACTTCAATTATATTTTTTTCAACATTATTATTATTTGTGAACAAAACACTTGAATTATTCCAGTCAATTGCCTGATTATTATTACGTACGTGAAAAAATATGGCGCTAGATTCATTAGTTCGCAAATACAATATTTATGCCTTTTGATTCTACTAGCCAGAGTTTTGCCTGTTTGACCAATATATATACTAAATTACAATCCTTACAGTTAATAGAATAGATACATCCAGGGGCATTTACAGGGGTATTACGAATTAATAAAAACATAGCATTAGTTCCTACGTCCCCGAGCACGTAAATGAGGTGAATAAAATTTTTAGGATATGGTAAACACAATATGTTTTTAAATTCTTCTTTCTTTTGGTTAATGTTAACAAAAATTTCTGAGCTTTATTTAGACAGTTCCCTAAAATTACGTTAACATAATTTGCTTCTAATATAAACCAAAATGTTAAATTCACGATCCAAAAATTCTGGGTTAACTATTTTTTCCAAGATTTTTAGAAGGTAAACATGAATATGGATATGAATTAACTGAATTATGCATGAATTATGCATGAATTATGCATGAATTATGCATGGTGGTTGGTAAAGAAATGCGAATAAGAATTATTATTGGTTGATTTCAGGCAAATTTCAGATTTAAAGTCATTCGTAGATCTATAAATAAAATTAATCGTACCAAGAAATGAAATAGAAACGTCCATTTCAATTTCTAAATTGAATTTAATAGAGGGAACTGAACTCTTGACACTATTAAGAAATTGATGAACATTTAAATATACCTATCCATTTCACCGTATCCACATACCGTACCCATTTTACCGTATCCGTATACCATTATCCATTTCACCGTATCAATATACCGTATCCATTTTACTGTATCCATTTTATCGTATCTATATACCGTATCCATTTTACCGTATCCATATACCGTATCCATTTTACCGTATCCATATACCATATCCATTTTACCGTATCCATATACCGTATCCATTTTACCGTATCCATATACCACATCCATTTTACCGTATCCATATACCGTATCCATTTTACCGTATCCATATACCACATCCATTTTACCGTATCCATATACCGTATCCATTTTACCGTATCCATATACCACATCCATTTTACCGTATCCATATACCGTATCCATTTTACCGTATCCATTTTACCGTATCCATTTTACCGTATCCATATACCGTATCCATTTTACCGTATCCATATACCGTATCCATATATCATATCCATTTTACATCAAAATTAACAATATTAGCGAATAATTTTGTCTCTAAAGTTTCCACGTATAAATTGGACAAAACCGGAGAAAGGGGGGGGGGGGGCCTACTCAGTTGCATTTCAAACACTTGCTTATAAAAGTTTACCCTTAAATTGAAATATATTGTCCTTAATACATAGCTCAGTAGAAGACATTAATGAGTTTATATCAACAGAGAATGCGTAATGAACCAATTTCTACTTCAGAACTTGTAACAAGTCATTAACTGGTGATTTAGTAAACAAAGAAACCATACCAAAACTTATTAACTAAAAATTAGTAGGACGTTTAACAGCATTTAATTTGTTAACTAAATCTTGGTTATTAATCACATGTAAGAATTACAGATCGTACCAACAAGAGTAAGAGTTTGACTAACTATTTCACTATCGATTTGACTAACTATTAGTCTGACTAATTTTTTGACTCGCTATTCCCAACCTTTATTGTATGGTTACCCCAAACGCCAAACCCCTTACCCCAATCATTACATATTATCTTTTATAACTTCTGAATTGCGTGTCATTACCCCACAGAATAGTTGTCCATTACCCCAGTAAAGTAATTTACCCCGTTAAAAATTTTGTTAACATCTTCTAATAATGCAGTGGTTCCCAATCTAGGGATAAACTACCCCACTGGGGTAATGACAACTACTTCGCAGGGTAATAACACGCGATCCAAAAGTTATAAAAAAATTATAAAATTATAAAATTATAAAAACAAAAATATCTAATAATTGAGATAATGTAGTTGGATTAGAAATGGGTTTTGGCTAACCATACAAAAAAGGTTGGGAACCACTGTTCTAATGGGTTTTTATTTAAAAGTGTATATAGGTATTGTGATCGCTTGCCAGTGACCTCATTTTATCATTATACATAGTTCTTTCTGTCCATACAAATTAAGGCAATAGAATTATCAGCTTTCGTAAAGTGAATGTCATTATTTTGTCTAAGATTGGCAATAGTTTCTTTTTAAACCGCTCAAGATAATAATATGTATTATTTACCTTCAAAACACCATAAACACAACCTTTAACAATATTAACATTGATTTGATTAACTGCGCTATTTTCTTCAAAATTAAAGTCAGATTTTGCGATGTTAATTAATAATTATAGCTAGAGTCTTTTGATATTAAAAGGAACGTCATATTCTAAGGCATATTTATATTATGATTTAAGTCCAAAGAAGATAAGTCTGTTATAAAAAATTAACAATATTAACCGATAAAAATGTGTGGAATCAACAGGGTGATTTTAAAAACGTATAATATTTATTAATTACTGCAGCATTTTGTTGGTTAATTAACGAAAAAAGATACGTTTATTGGTTAATTGGTTAATCTTTTCCTCGCTTATTGGTTAATCGATAAGTAATAAATAATTAACTCAAATAATAACTCAAAGTAATTAATTAACTATTCAATATCTCGTCAACTTATTTGTGCCTACAGATTGGTGAGATATATATATATATATATATGTGCGGCATGCGAGTGGTGGCCCCTCAGGGCATTGGTTTCTGCTCGTATGTAGGAGAATTACGACTTCTGATTAATCGAGGCCCATGGTGTAGTGGATAGCATATCTGACCGGCAATCGGAAGATCCCGGGTTCGATTCCCGGATGGTTACCTCATTTTTCATTTGTTCGTTCTCCCTCCTCATCTTGTGCGGAACGTTCTTCTATACAAGCGTCGTTCTTTACATATATATATATATATATATATATATATAGATATACTGTGTATATTGTGTGTAGGCCTATATACCGTAAATAATCAAGCGAGATATATTCACAGTTAAGAGAAATTGAATTCCGGGCCTAAAATCAAAATATAAAATGAGTTTTTAATTCTTCGTGTTTCTGTATCGAATCAGCTATTAACGTTTTGGGGGTTTTCATTCCAGCATTCATTTGGAAAAAAAAAAAAACGTAATTAAATTCTAGAAATGGAACTTATTTTTAAACTGAAGCAATTTTAGAATATTGAAATGGATTCATTACAATCATGAAGACTTTCATTTCCCGAAAAATGATTTCTGGAATAAGTTTAGACAACATCAGATAATATTTCGTTTAAAACTCAGAATTTGTATGAAGTAAAGCGTATCAAAGCTCTCTCTCTCTCTCTCTCTCCCTCTCTCTCTCTCTCTCTCTCTTCTCTCTCTCTCTCTTGAAATATATATAATCGTTAACCTCGGTGTAGTTCCGTGCGTTGGTCTCTCTTCACACAAAGGTCAAACTGGTAGCCCCGCCTGTAGGCCTGTCTTGGTGGAGGAGCCAGTTGCTCTCTTGCGCTCCCCACCGCATATAGTCAGGTACACCCGGCTCATCTGGTACCGTTCTGAGCTAGGCATCTAATCTTCTTTTGAAGACTTCAACTTTGACCCCTATAACGTTTCTGAGGTCCTTTGGAAGTTAGTTAAAAAGTCTTCGCCCCCTGACAACCAAGCTATTTTCCTTCAGTGTTGAAGAGGTCCCTTGTCGGGCCTTTAATTTGGGAATACTACACATTCTGCCTTTCCATCATCGGTCATTATAACCCCCAAATCGATGGCTTTCGTGCTTCTCTGAATTTCCAATTTATCTGGAGCATAATATGCAGTCTGTTTAAGTTTCTCTTTTCTACCATATCTCAAGAGCTGAAATTTCTCTGTGTTAAATGACATGTTGTTGTCTTCTGACCATTTGTATATTTTGTTCGTATCCCTCTGCAAGGCCTCCACTTCATTTGCATTGCTGATTTTTCTTCTGATCTTTGTATCGTCTTCAAAGGATATTACTATACTGTTGCTGTTTACTTCACTGTCTATATCTGTTAGCATATATATATATATATATATATATATATATATATATATATATATATATATAAAATTGCAATAACCGCAAAAAGTTAAAACAAAATTTAAAAACGTGCAAAAAATATAAAATACGATCCGAATCACGTTTACAGCCCCCAAATAGGCCCTTTTTCAATTAGGAAGAAAACGGGACAACCTAATTGGTCGCTCATCAGATTAACACTCTATCAAATAACTATGAAAACGATAAAAAAATTTAAAAAGACAACCAACTAACTAAGGTATAAACTAAGTACGCAAAGTGGAGTGATTTTGGTCTGTTTTTGAGATCATACAGAATCTGTGACCCGATCTTTTTGGAGGAGGATATCGTGCATACTAAGGAGACTTTTTCAAATTTGGGTATTCCGAAGATTTTATTAATAACGAGCACTATGGCGCTCGGAACAAGTTCTATAATTGTAGTAAAGAAAAGGAAAAAATATTCTCAAGTTTGCCGTTCCAATGAAGGCAGAAATTAATGATGTTCTACCAAAGGAAATAAACGTAGTCGTTGAATTAACACAAAAACATAATTCCACCACAAATTACTAAAAGTATTAAATCCCAAGATGGCGTAATTTATGCAATTCCTTGTAACGATTGTCCTAAAAAATATATTGGACTCTCTGTACGTACAACTCGAGCTCACACTCCAGTATTTAATCATATTCAATTTACACACCATAATATTAACTTTAATGATTACGAAGTCATTGTTAGTATTAATAATAATAATAATAATAATAATAATAATAATAATAATAATAATGGGGTCCCTCTTTATTAAAAACACCGATAATTTTAATGGTAAAAACGTATCTTTGGATCTAGACGAATTTACGCTTAGTATTTTAAAGTTTGTTCCTTTACTGAAGGATAACAACCAACCACCTTAGTTTGTTGGATGCTTTTTTGAAAGTTTTATCGTCTTTATACTTATATGATTCAGTTTTAGTCCTACCAGCGACCACTTAGGTTGTCCCGTTTCCCTCCAAATTGAAAAAGGGCCCGTTTTTGGGCTGAAAACGTTATTCGGACTTTATCTTTCATTTCTTGCGGGTTTTTAATTTTATATACCTTTGGTTAGCTTCCGCCCGAATTGTTCATTCTGACGAAGGTCATGCTTTTCACTCCACCTTATACCTACAGTTTAACGTGGAATCCGAACCACGCCCCATCAGCAGCCCAGTGTCTTAGCCACTAGGCTACCTAGGGTACCCATTTATCTACCAACCACTTTCTTTATTGTGTGGAAGGATGAACAGCTGGGTTTTGCTGCGCGCCGGCTGCCGTCGGGTCTTGAACCCAGGGCCGATGGATTCATAATCAGCGACGCTAACCACTACACCACCGAGGCGCATATATATATATATACACACACACACACACACACACCTTGTTAACCTTGTTGTTGTTTCGTGCGTTGGTCTTTCTTCACACAAAGGTCAAACTGGTGGTCCCGCCTCTAGGTCTGGTTTGGTGGAGGAGCGAGTTGCTTTCTTGCGCTCTCCACCGTACATAGCCAGGCACACCTGGCTCATCTGGTACCGTCCTGAGCCAGGCATCTAGTCTTCTCTTGAAGATTTCAACTTTGACCCCTGTAACGTTTCTGAGGTCCTTTGGAAGCTGGTTGAAAAGTCTTCGCCCCCTGACAACCAAGCTATTTTCCTTCAGTATTGAGGAGGTCCCTTGTCGGGCCTTTAATTTGGGAACACTACATAGTCTGCCTTTCCTATTTTCCAGTGTTGTTTGGATGGTAATTGGGTTTAGTTGTAGGTTTGGTACCAGTTTTCGATCATTTTCCATATATAGATTATGGTGTACCTCTCTCTTCTTCTTTCCAGGGAGTACAGATTTAGTTTACGTAGTCTTTCCCAGTAGTTGAGTTCTTTGCAGCCATCAATCTTGGCTGTGAAATGCCTTTGCGTTTCTTCTAGTTTATTAGTTTCTTCCTTTTTATATGGGGACGTCAAAACTGAGCAGTATTCAAGTTTTGGTGTAACCAGTGTTTTTAGCAGGGGAATCATTACTGTCCTGTCCCTTCTTTTGAGCGTTCTTAGTACCTGTCCCGCGACTCTTTTTCCCTCATTTATTGCTATCTGATTTCGTGTTTCGAATTTGGCATCATCTGTCATTATTACCCCGAGATCGATGGCTTTCGTGCTTCTCTGAATTTCTTGTCTATCTGGGCATAATTGCAGTCTGTTTAAGTTCCTCATTTCTACCATATCTCAAGAGCTGAAATTTCTCGGTGTTAAATGACATGTTGTTGTCTTCTGACCATTTGTATATTTTGTTCGTGTCCCTCTGCAAGGCCTCCACTTCATTTATATCGTTGATTTTTCTTCTGATCTTTGTATCATCTGCAAAGGATGTTACTATACCGTTGCTATTTACTCCGCTGTTTATGTCTGTTAGCATGATAATGAACAGGAGTGGGGCCAGTACTGTCCCTTATGGTACTGAACTACGTACTTCCGATTCTGATGATGATATGCCTTGAATTTTGACGACCTGTAGACGTTCTCTGAGGAAGTTGTAGATCCATTTTCTCACTTTGCCTGTTATTCCCATATATTTCATTTTATGTGCTATTATACCGTGATCACATTTGTCGAAAGCTTTAGTAAAATCTCTGAATATGACATCGTAGTTGTCATTGCCTTCCAGTGCATCTAGGATATTGTTGTAGTGCTCTATTAGTTGTGATTGATCTACCTGATCGGAATCCGTGTTGATTTTCGTTGAATCTTTCCAGTGTCTCCAAGAAATCATAAATTTTCTCTCTAACTATTCTTTCAAATACTTTGGTGAGGTGGGACGTCAATGACAATGGTCTATAGTTCTTTGCTTAAGATCTCTCCCCTCCTTTATATATATATATATATATACACACACACACATACACACACACACACACACACACACACACACACACACTTATACAGGGTGTCCCAGGAGGAAATGTCGAGAATGCACCATTTCACTCTTTGGATATTTCTAAGTAGAAAGTATTATATCGATATGGGTCTGATTCCCAACCGTTACCGAGATACAGGCCTCTCTAGCGGAGATAAGTCAGGCGAACGAGGGGGCCATGCCACAGGTCCTCCACGTCCAATCCACCTTCCCGGAAACCGTTGATTTAAGTATGTAGTAACCTCCCTGCCGTAGTGAGGTGGTGCCCAAATGTAGAGGCCTGTATCTCGGTAACAGTTGGGAATCAGGCACATGTCGATATAATACTTTATTCTTGACATTTCCTCCTGGGACACCCTGTATATATATATATATATATATATAATAAACGTCGCAAATTAGGTAAGTGTATTTTAATGCTTTTAAGCGGCGTAAAATATTTATTTTTTATTTTTTATTTTTTATTTTTTATTTTTTATTTTATTTCCATTTTTTTAATTATTTATTTTTTATTGTAAGTTAGATCGTCGCGTACATATACGCAACATCCACCTTTGACGTCGTGCCATGTTTAAAACGACGTCTACAATAAAAATAAATTACTTTGCGACGTTCAAACACAACTTAAAAGTACACCTAACCTAACCTTGACAGTGGTTTAAATAAAATCATTTTACACTCCCTTTTATTTCAATAATTTGCGACGTTAAATTTTCTGGACGAATTTGGGACGTTAAATTTTCTAGATGAATGTGGGACGTTAAATTTTCTGGATGAATTTGGCACGTTAAATTTTCTGGATGAATTTGGGACGTTAAATTTTCTGGATGAATTTGGCACGTTAAATTTTCTGGATGAATTTGGCACGTTAAATTTTCTGGATGAATTTGGCACGTTAAATTTTCTGGACGAATTTGGGACGTTAAATTTTCTGGACGAATTTGGGACGTTAAACTATTACAAGATTACGAAATTTACTAAAAGTTTCCTTACATAAACACAGATTTCAAGTCACTGGAAACCATATTCTCCGTTCCCTAATGACTTTAAAACTCTCTCTCTCTCTCTCTCTCTCTCTCTCTACTTTTTCCAAATGTTTAGCAAAGAGACATAACAAAAATTGACACTTCTCATTGATTGGTTGGCCACCTTAACCCACTTTTCCACATACGAAGGTCATTTAAACCATTTGATTTTGGGAACCAATATTTACGCAGTTTACACTCTACACTGTTGAGATACAACCTTCGATCTAGAAATAAAATTTTCAAATAGTTTGAAAAAGACGTGAATTGGTTTTCCAACCTAAATAAATACAGGGTGTCTCAGAAAGATCTAAAATAAAATTCATATTAAAAATCTAATATATATATATATATATATGTGTGTGTGTGTGTGTGTGTGTGTGTGTGTGTATACAGTATATATATATATATACTGTGTGCATAAGTAAATATGTAAAAACAACATTTAATAGTTATTTTATGTTAAATATTCAAAATGGCTACCATTCACACACAAACATGGGGCGCAACATCCCAAATCAGATCGGCACACAGTGATGTTAGTATCAGTTGAGATTTTGTCGTACACGCGCTTCCTGTAAGGGTTGCACATTTTGAAGGTTAGTACCTGAAGGACAAAGTATATGGTACTCTCTCTCTCTCTCTCTCTCTCTCTCTCTCTCTCTCTCTCTCTCTCTCTTTATATATTATATAGGGCCCCTATATATATACTATATAGGTATATAATAAGAATGGGTACTGACCTTATAATGTATTGGAAATTGCCGTACCATTAACAATTTTCACCCATATTTTCACCCAAAGTATCGTAAATGTCAAAAATATTGGTAGTGAAATTCAGCCAAATACGATAATTGTCTTATAATACGATAATTATCCTATAATACGATAATTGTCCTATAATACGATAAGTGTCCTATTTCTACGCGTTATTGTTTATCTTGTTACGTTCAAACTCCTAAGACTTTTTTAAGTTTAACCTTCGTCAAATCTGTTCACATATTCCTAAAAATAGTCTATGGGGAAGCTCCTATGGTAATTATGAACATCGTATCAAACGCCCACGTAAACCATTCATTACTTTTGTAATGAATGGTTTACGTGGTTTACGTAAGGAATGGTTTACGTTTACGTCATGAGACCGGACTTGTGGGACACCCTGTGTGTATATATATATATGATGAAAATATCCACGAAAGAAAAACGAAACGCAGAATGGTGCTCAAGCGCTGTCGTCTAATGACATCCTCAGGATAAATATTATTCACGTGTTACTTTCGTGAAATAATTTTCATAATATATAATATATATATATATATATATATATATATATATATATATATACACATTAAATCACGTAAACCATTCATTAAACGTAAGACAAAGATAAGTTTTACTTTCCATAAAAAAAACCCAAAACTTAACGCTTCCAAACATCACTAAAATGCCTCTTGAACGAAATCTTAAGAAACACTTGAAATAATCTGAAAAGAAACTTGAAAAAATTAGCATTTTTTCGCAGTTTTGGCACTCAATTAAAAAAAAATATTTGGCTAGATTGTAACGTGTTTCGTTTTTTCGGCTTTCTCCTCCATATTTTACCCCCCCCCCCTCCTAAACTTTAATTAAGATGGTATCATTGCGATGTTGGAAATGTTACTTTAATTAACTTACCTTAAGAATTCCTTTTAAAAGAATTTTTTAAAAAATTTATACAGGGTGTCTCAAAAGTCACTGTGCACCTATATACATATACACGAGCATATGTATGTGATATATACATATGTGTATATAATATATGTGTGTGTGTGTGTGTGTGTGCGCGCACACAGTGACTTTTGAGGCACCCTGTATATCATTTATTTGGTTACTCTTAAGTTGAAATTAGTTATAATTGAATACTAGTTTGTTCGTTTTTATGCAGAAAGGAGTGACCAAGGCGAATGCTCGCAAAAGTGCCTCCCCCCCCCCCCCCCCCCTCTAGAAGAAGAAGAGAGCCAAAATCAAGGTTCAGGGTTCGTAATAGTAAACATATTGAACGTACAGTATACTTAAATTATTACGTTCAGAAAAAAAATCCGAGTTACGTACATAGTTTCTTTGTTTGATGGGATTACTTAAGCTACTTCGCGATACCTATAAAGGTCATATGATGGAGAGGACCTACAGCTTTACGTGGGATCCGAAGCACGAGTCGCCACATCATCTGAATAAGGAGGATGGTCTCGCAGGAAACTATTACTCAGACCCAATGTCGCTTAACTTCGTTGACCGACGGAAAGCGGTGTTATGACATTGGGTATGATGTAGCTCATACTATACACAGTATACAGTATGTACAGTTACGGAAAAAAATTCGCCTAGGAAGATAAAATTTTTAAGACATAAAAAATTACTTATCAGTAATGACGTATTCTTTTGGAATTTTTATTTGTCTTCATAATGACTAAAATATCAAAAAACAAACAGTATTACTAATTAGTAATTTTTTATGCTTTTCAGAAAATTTAGTTTGTAGGCGAACTTTTTTCCCAAACTGTACCTGTCATAATCATATTTACACCAATTATGTCTAATGAAGGAAAGTGATTTATGCTGTAAAATGCAACTCGTATTTCCTCACATTTGGCGGTTCTTTAGATATGAGGCCCTCCTAAGAGAAGAAGTGGCTAAGCGACAAAAGTATAAAAAGCCAGAAAACACAGTTAAAGTTAAAGTGCCATTTAAAGTGCCATTTAAACTTTTTAACTTTTGAAGATATTTCGTCGAAATATGTTCAAAAGTTAAAAAATTATGGCAACTTTCAAATTGGTACAACTTTAACTGCGTTTATCTGGCGTTTTTACTTCTGTCGCTTAGCCACTTCTTCCTAGGAGGGCCTTACATAACACTTAAAATTTTATACCGTGTTTGCAACAACAGCTCAACATTTATGTTCCTTTCAATGAACTTTTTCAACAACAAAGAATTTCACTTCGAATTTGAAATTATAAAATAGGTTAGGTTACCATTTGGAATAGGTAACTGTCAAATATTTGGATTGTTGCAAACAAGGATCGTTTACTCTCTCTCTCTCTCTCTCTCATATATATATACACATACTGTATGTATATATTGTGCCAGCAGTTTCTTCACCCTCAAGCGTTTCTTCAATAACACATGTCGAGTCCTTCGTCAGTGACATCTACAGAGAAGAAAGCGTTTTCCTCTCCACAGGATTTCCTTATCTGGGCATACAGCGACCAGAGACACATGACCTTGATTTTCACAACTTTTGCTTCCCGATGGAGGCTTACCTCACCTCCTTGAAGAAATTCACCAGTCACAAACGACCCACCACCAACGCGTGACAACCAGCTTTGGGACAGGATCTACGGTAAACCCTAGATCCTGTCCCAAAGCTGAGTAGTATAGCCGCAAAAGGGGAGAGTGCAAGAATGTTGCAGGTTATTATGTAATGTTGCAAAGGGGGTTGTTGCAAAGGGGGAGGGTTGTTGCAAAGTGGGGGTTGTTGCAAAGGGGGGTGGGGGGAAACTTGGAGGCGGCGTTATCCCCCAAGAGAAAGGAGAGAAAGGAGGAGGAGAGGTGTTCACCTGGCAGGAGCCAAGTGCACATTAAGACTTCAGCCGAGTTGGCGTTGTTTTATAGGCTCCTAATCAGCCAGTTGGCGTAAATGGCTTGACTTGCCAGATACCGCGATACCATTGTATACATTATTATAGACTCCTAATCAGCCAGTTGGCTGTAAATGGTTGTCAGATACCTCTTTTTAGCAGTATTATTGTATACATTATTATTATATACGTCTAATCAGCCAGTTGGCTGTAAATGAGTTGCCAGATAGCGCCATGTATTCATTTAATCGAAGACAGAGTTGTCAGATACCATTGTATACACTATTATAGACTCCTAATCATCCAGTTGGCTTAGAAGGCTTAAATATTGCCAGATACCGCAATACCATTGTATACACTATTATAGACTCATAATCAGCCAGTTGGCTTAGAAGGCTTAAATATTGCCAGATACCGCAATACCGTTGTATGCATTATTATATTTCGAATACCGGTAGTAGAAGGCATAACAATTAAGTAAAACAATATTGCATCATTCTGTTATTATAAATATATAGAAAATAAATATACATTTGAGGAATATGCATATAACAGTACAGGAAATATATACACACACAATTATGGATATATATAAAATAAAATATACATTTCAAATAAATATACACTTAAATAGAAATATGTACATAACAGTACAGGAGAAATATCACGCAAAATATATATATATATAAACACAAATCAATAGAAATATGCGTATAATCAGTACAGGAGAAATGTCAAGCAAAATATAATACAATTCACTTTTTTTTCAAAATACTAAACTCGGTCTTAATCGAGTTACAATTACATCATTATTGCTCTGCATTACGCAGTATATGCGGCTTAATAATATTTCACCGCTTAAAGTATAGGGAAACCTGTACTCGATATGAAGGGCTTTCATATCGTTCAGTACTATTTTTGTTCCCACTTTACAACCGGTTGGTAAGTCATCTTTAAAACACGTCTAGAATACAATCAAAAGCACGCACAAAGAGTTCATCGTTAGCTACATTATTAAACACAAGTTTATAAGAACGCTTTTCCAATCGAGGGTTTATTTCTACCGACTCGAGCTTTTCAATCGTGAACTCACTCAACATAGCGGCAATTGAAATAATCTTCTAAATCGTTACGACAACTTCGCGTTATATAAAGAAATAGTTCTTCAGGGTGAACGGTGTAGGTGAGCTCAGCCTTGTACCGATCAATTGCTTTGTACCAAAGTTCATGGTATTTCAAAGAGTCTAAACTTTTTAAATAAACATCCAGCACTAGACCATTCTCACCAGTCCTACACTCGGTAAACCCATCGAGCAGAGCGGTGTATGCGTATTCAAGCACTGTATCAAAATAAAGCATGTCCGTAACACGCGCGTCTAATATAGGTTTCAGCTTACGGAATCCGACGATTTCAAACATTCTGTCGAGGATGAAACGGTTTCGCGTAGGAATAAGAGCGTTATTATCAGAAGCATTCTTCCACATCAACCGTATATCAATGCACGGCCGATCGTTATTTATACACAACGTACATACAACGGCGTATGAGGGTGGTGTCACTAATCTGCTCTCTTCTTGTACCTACGTTAGCAGGTATTTTATAACGATCTTCACTCCACTTCTCAACTATCACAAAGATTCTATTCATCTCCTCGATACTTAAATAAACCCGTTTGAATGTCGGTTCTACATTCCGTTTCCAGTACATAGCTAATGGTACCGGAATTACGCCTGAACACGCGCAACGATTTCGTCACGGACACATCGTACGAGGCGTTGAGAATGCTGCTCAAAGGAAGTTCCATCGTATTCGAAGAGCGCACGTCCACTCGGCTCAAGCTCTGAGATAACTATGAGCCGTGTGAGGCACGCAGGTAGGCAGGAATGGTTCGACGGGCGGCTGACTCGATGATACGTGAATGGGCTTGTTCCGCGAGTCGAATTGTTGTACCGGTACAAGAATATCACTACCAGCCTACGCACCAGACATTTTGGATAAGAACTAGGAACATTTTATGTTTTACTAAATATCTCCACACTCCGGCGCACTATTGAGAGAAACATATGTTCATATTTTTCCTTTCTGCCCATCAAACGATAGTGGTCTCTAAACTCTGTTAAAAATTCACGCAGGGCACTAGCCACAACCTCACTACGAACCTCATCATGATATACGTTAATATAGTGATAAAAATACTTAAGATTCTCCATGATCACGAGATTCACATTTCCAGTCGTAGGGTATGAGTAATCGACATGGTGTAGCATGACGTAATACCGCTTGTCACACCACCCATCAGCAAGACTCATTATCCATACCTGCTGCTTCTCTTCTGCACGCGTTGTTTCTTTTACTTCACGGTGTATGTGAGACTTTATAAAGTTTAGCTCTGCAGTATACTTTAGCACATCGTCTGTGCAACGAAAGCCTTCAACGGTCTCACCAGAACATCCGTAGAGTATTTGTACATCTTGGAACTTCGCACAATCCAATGTGTTTTTAAAAGAGGCATAGGAGGGATGAATAGGAAGTTTTTCGGTATCCACCACATCCTGGCACTTTACTGAATACCATTTCGTAAACGTTGTACAAGCAATATTAAAGGTAGCCATTTGAATACACGTCTGATCTGAATACACGTCTGATCTCTCGGGCTTACAGCGGTCGACTGACCACGCAGGGACTCCCAGATAGTAGCATGACTCACGGTCTTACAGTGGGCGGAGCTTAGAACTTTCACCTGCACACACACACACACACACACACACACACACACACAAAAGGAGAAAGTGAAACGCTATTTGAAACATGATTTATTTAATAAACGAGATATTCAAGTTATATATATTTACAAATACGATTTAATAAACGAGATAGTCAAGTTATATATATATATATATATATATATTTACAAATAGATACGATTATATACAAGACGTGTGAGTTAGAAGCATCATTGGTATCCAAAGGGTACGGTATCATAGGTACCAGGTAACTGGTAACGTTTCCTATAGGTGTTACGGCACACCATCGTACCCCTAAGTTCCTTCACGCCCCGCAGCTTCTGCGCCCGAAAATTGTGGGTGCCTACAATTAGTTGGGGAGGTTGTTCATCCAAAACATACTAGATCCTTCAACGACTCAAAGTTAACAACCTCCGATTCGCCATGGTTGAGCGTATACCCTTTGCCTTCACGATATATTTCATTTCCTCCCCCACCCTGACCGTACCCATAAGTCTTAGGTCCTGTTGAGGCAAAAGAGTCGGCGTATGCGTTGTCCCCATACTCATCTTGATCTCACAGTGAGCTCGCCGAGGAACTCCCCAATAGTGGGCATGTATTCACCCTCCCTCTCTGTGAATATCACGCTATCTGTATCGGCATACAATACTCTCCGCCAAGAGAATGCAATAGACCCCAAAGTTTTTACGGGCGTAGGCTGTTGTGAAGCTGGCCACAGGTATGTTTGTAACCTTGAGGTATCTGTGGCAAATTCAGTGTTGTTGTACTTTATTACGTAAGTATTACCTACTTACGATCTCCATGACCTCTTTATCGGGGGCATTGGCATAATCCCAGACATCGCTATAACTTTGTGCCAAATGAATGCTCCCTCTGCCGGTATTCTGCGCAAATTTTCCCCATAGACTGTTTAGACACAACTTTGCACTAAAGCGCTTGCCAGGATTCTTTACAATTTTGGACACGATCAAGTTGTATACCTTCGCGGTCGCGGTAACGTTGAATATAGGCAGACTTTTCATCTTCGGTATCAACTCCTCGCGGATACCCTGATGCCTCAACCTTATCCTTCAAAAAGGTGTTTATATATGGTGTGAAAAGGTTGGGTAGCTTCTGAAACCTCCACACCTCATGTATCTCAGTATTCTATAACCATGGCGCACGGCTAGGGCCAACTCAGGACTTGTATATACGCCTTGATCTTACGCTGGTGGGGTATATGGTTACATTCGCCGTTATCCTCTTCCGCGCACTTCACGCACAGGGGAAACATGAGCTTGTCGTCGATAACGACAGGTAAGATCGGCATCCATAAATTGCGTGGGGGGAGTACGTCTACGAAATAGATCCCAAAGTAACGATCATTCAAATTTTTTGAAAATTCATTGATGGATGGTAGGCTAGGCCCCACCAGTTTCTCAGGAGCGCCCACGGGGTACGGATTGCTCTTCATCACGTATGGGTATAAAGAACAGAAATCGTAGTAATGGAGCTTCACGCCCTCCGTAGGTGGGAAGTATAGTCTGAAAGGATTTGTACGTCCTCCAAACAAAGCTATCACCACATTTGAGAGGATCCAGCACCATTGAACGCTTGATCGTTTTATTTCCTCACGGTACACCTCGTCTGTCTCCATCCGTGCATCATATTCATGCTCCCACAAGACTTTGTGAGTGAACTGTGATCCTATAAGTTGATCGCGGGTGCGGGTCGATGCAAGACAGTCGGCAGGAGACCTACCGTGGAATCTCCGGTGACTCCGCACTCAGGACGGGGCATCCATGCCACCAGCAACCGTTAAAGGAGTACACAGTCTTCACACCAGTGACACGGTTTTCACTTAACCCATCAACCCAAAAAAACACGTCCATTAATCTTATGGGTACTTCACCCGTGTTGCGGGCGTGCTTTATGTATACACCTGTCTGTTGCTGTAGGTGTATGAGCCAGTAAATAGCCTTGTGCCGTAACTGCGGGGATTGTTTCGGTGAATAATGGCTAAGGTGTTCTTTCGGCATGAGTTATTCTTGAACACCGTAAAACATAATGATGCGATGGTGGTTGCGACTTGCAGTGGATCGCATTTGAAAGGGCTATGACATCCTTATAAAGGCCTGGAAACATACTCTAAGCACGCGCACATCATTCACGCAATAACGCTCACATTCATCAGCTATATTATAAGGGTTACTTTCATTAAAACTGTCGTAGTATCGATCAAAGTCTTCACGTTCATCCATGCAGTCAAAATAATGTTTGGGGGGGGTGGGCCTACGTAGTTTAAAGTCTCGCTGGTGAGGAAAGTGTATGGGAAGTATCCTTTGGAAACTTCAGCGCTATCCCATCACCTTGGGTAGCTTTGCTAATTTACAAGGTGTGAATAATAAAGTATCTTTAAATTGTACATTGCCTCTTATCTGCATCTGTATTAATTTGTTGCTCTTTTCAATGGATCACCTGTAAATATCTCAGAGGATTCGTGTTCAAGCAACTCCTTATAAAGGAACTGCGTGTCAAACTTTGCCCCGTTATGGGCGAGAATATACACAGTCATTTTTTTGAACTTGTCGGCTAACTTGACAATATAGGACACAAATAGTTTCACAGGACTATCGCTGACATTCGTTTTAAAAACGTTTGTCCGTTTACCACATTTGGGGCACTCGTCACATTCGATATCCATACACTCATCACAGATAGTCTGGCTCACAAGTAAATGTGGAATTACCTCTTTGGTTTCAGCGTTCGTATATGTTTCTATATCGTTAGTATACAGTTATACAAGGGTTATTTTTAGGCTAAGCATCTTTCATAACATACATGCTTTACTCCATCCGCCTTATATTCCTCCTGGCATGTAGGACAGTGAATTACGTCACCACTTGTGCTTAAATTTTCCCCAATTATCCATTGTGTGAACATACCACATTCACAGATTCTCATTTTCCTGCACGTGCCAATTGATTGTGGAAATCAAAACAGCTATTATTGAAAAATGTGCGTCTACACACATCACAGTCTCTCTTCTCAGCTTCAACTACACGGCTTTCACATTTGGTGCTTTTACACTGCTCACATACCAGTGACATTCTTTACAATGTCTCACTATATCATCCGCAAACTCGAGGCACCCTTACACAAATCATGATGTCTCCCATATTTTCGACTTTTGTCATAACTCGCGTAAGCCCACCTTATATTACGGATGGGGAGATACGTTGTCCCTGACAATCCTAAAATAAGTAGGGCCTTGTACGATCTCTCACACAGCTTTAAAAACATACACAGTCCTACGACGATCATCCAACCCAAACCAACTATGCGGACATTCATTTCCTGTTCTACCCTTCTCAGCTCTTCAGGACCCATATTACAGTCAAATTCAAGTTCACAGTCTACAGCTAGTTTACGGGCATGCTCCACGACTGTAGGCAACCAAATTTTTTGAGTTCGTGTATTTTGTACAGTAAACATACGTGCTAAGAGTACTGCTATAAAGCCGCAACCACGATCGACGTTTATATGCCGTCTATAAATAGCTTGAGAATTGAAGTTAAGAGTATACGTATGGCACTATGACCCGCAACACGGTATACATGGTCAATATTTACCGTGAAGTTGTCCATATTGAAGGCTATACTACTTTGGGCGGCTTGCATTATACGCCCTAATATATTCTACATCTTCAGCCGCCAAACGTCTAAATGGCACTATCACCCAATAATCGTCTACATCACCGTCATCTGACCCGAATCCAAAGGACAGACTCGTCCTGACTTCACGCTCGTCACGATTCTGAAGAGCAAACTCTATAATATGCTCTACAACCCGGCGTAGTCCGCGCTCAATTCCACTGCTATACATGACTCTAGGGTCGACCCTGACTCTATATACCGATTTCTAGTCAACGGTGGGGTGGGGGCTGCGGATCGCACCAATTCCAGCGTTATACCATCCTCAACAGAACGGGGGGCGGTGGATGAATTAGTGGATATATTAGCGGAAGGTGCTGCTGATGGGGGCCCTGTTGCGTAGGAGGTTGATGGTTGGGCTCTATTATTGTAGACTTAACAGACGGGGGCGGCGGATGAATAAGGGATATATTAGGTGCTGCTGGGGTGTGTTGCGTAAGAGGTTGAGGGTTGGGGATCTATTACCGCTGTAACAGACGCGTATTTCGGTCGCTTTATACCTGACGTGGGTATCTCATACCTCCGCTTTGGACGTGTTACCGGTATCGCTGGTGAGGGTTCAGGGGAGGAGATCACACTACACTGTCGTCGAGGTCATCCGTAATGATGGGCTGCTCTACCTCTCGTCATTCACGGTTCTGTGGGAGAAGAAATATAAGGATCAGCACTCAAATTTGTAATATTTTGTAAATGATATCTTAGGAGTGTGACGTGTTAGAAATGGACTCTGTAGAAAAATTCAGATTCACGAGCCCATCCACATGTATTATATCTGGACCTACAGGATGTGGTAAACTGTGTTTATGCTTAAAATCATAAAGAAAAGGGAGATGTTCTCGAAATTTGTGCATAAAGTTATATGGTGCTATTCGACGTATCAATCAGTGTTCAACGAGTACCAAGATGATATTTTGTTTCCACAAAGGCGTATATGACGTTAATTCGTTAAAGGGAAATGAATACATCAATCATTGTAATTGACGATCTCATGTTGGGATGGATAAAACGTTTGCCGAGACATTACAGTATTCTCCCCACCATCTTAACATAAGCGTGTTCTTCATCAATCAGAATCTATTTTTCAAAAATAGATACATGCGCGATGTGTCGTTAAATACGCAATATCTAGTCTTATTCGCGCAACGTAGAGATGTATCACAAATTGGGGTATTAGCCAATCAAATGTTCCCGAATCAGCGTAAGGAGTTTTTGGAAGTTTATAAAGAAGCTACAAGCACGCGTTACGGATATTTGCTTTGCGACCTTCATCCGCGAAACACGTTTAGAGTGCTTCTGCGAACGAATATATTTCCAAACGAGCCTGAAACGGTGTATATTCCAGAATGACAAAGAGACTAAAGAATACCGTGAATTAATAAAAATCTATCATCGACTGCCTCGGGCAATGCAGCAGATGTTTATTAAAATATCGATGCCGACTTTTTAAAAATGCATCTGTGAAATCTGTCTTAACGTTATAAATTGCAATGTATCAATGAAAACCCATCAGAAGGCTCGCCTACGCCGCTACAAGAACATAATACGTGCACTCGCTCGTAAAAGCCAACTGTAGCGAAGAAAAAACGAATTATTGTACAAACAGAGGGTCATTTCTCCCCATCTTATTTTCAGTTTTGGGTCCTTTACTGACTAATTAATATAATGAAGAAAGTGGTAGTGATTCCCCACGAGGTGTACGCCTCACTGCAAAGAGACACGGATCTAGATCCCCGTAAAAGCAGACTTAAAAGAATGGAAAGCGAATTGTTGCCCTATTAAACAGTGAAAAAACACCTGATGAGAAAAGAATCTTATACCAAGAAGCCTGCAGAAATTTCTTCACGAGTACGAAATTATAAGAGCCCTACAGAGATTCCTGTGGTTATTAGGCACAGCACGGGGACGATGGCGACATAGGATCTGTACCCGACGACACAGCTGACCAACCAAAAAGATTAGCCACACAACATATCGAACATATTAAAAATACCCTCCCACTTACATGAGGAGTAAAGGCTAAGTCTTTCTAATCTATTGAATGAGATCCCGCCATAAAATGGACCGATACAGGGGAGATCATTGTGGAAGGATCAAAGGTACAGGATCGAATATCGTGACATTGTCCATGATCTGGTGAGAAAGTGGGATAGGCCATCACCATCAGGATGGAAGCATATTAAAGCAAGACTACAACAAATAAATGTCCCTAAAACGTTGATAGGAAATCTGAACAGGTTTAAAAGACTTGGAACATGCAACGCCTGTGACACAATTGAAGGCGCCGTCACCCCCGGCGGTAACACCTTTTGAAGAGGAGCAAGAAGAGGTTAAACCACACCCTACCACGTGCCTCTAAAATACGCAAATGGCTAACGTATAACTAAACGCTATTATGACATTTCTACCCTCCTCTTACGGCGGCGTAGATAGACTGTACGAAGTGTTTACGGAGTAGGAAAAAAAGATGTTGAAAGATTTTTGAGGGAGCAGGACGCTTATACGCTCATAAGCCTGTGAGAAAAAAGGTTTAAAACAGCCAAGACAACGGCTTCCTCGATTGATTCTATTTGGCAAGCAGATTTAACAGACATGCAAAGATATTCTGTGTATAACGATGGTTACCGCTAC
Organism: Bathynomus jamesi; assembly: GCA_023014485.1. NCBI lineage: Eukaryota > Metazoa > Arthropoda > Malacostraca > Isopoda > Cirolanidae > Bathynomus > Bathynomus jamesi. Next base: position 238,041 of record JAJOZX010004309.1, read on the forward strand.
ATGCTATTCATAATAGACGTGTTCTCTAGATATCTGTGGCTAGTTCCTCTGAAAAATAAATCACCTGAAACAGTTGCTAAAGCCACCAAAACGCTAATGTTAAAAGAAAACAGGGTTCCTGGCTATTTTTGTACGGCCATAAAGGAACGCATGCACCGTTATTTTACACATAAAAACACATACAGATTTCTAGACATTCTGGAATCATTGGCATCATCCTACAACCGCTCACACCATCGCACGATTGGGGCAACACCTAACGAAGTTTTAGAAAGAGGTACGCTCCCGAGAAGAGATGGATCACCACCACCACCACCACACTCTGCGCGCTTCAAAATCAATGATTATGTAAGGCTGTCGCGTTCGGGGAATAAATTCGCAAAGGGTTTTGAGCAAGGATGGACACGCGAGATTTTTAAAGTTAGGGCTGTGAGACCTAAAGGTGAGATAATGATGTATTACATTGAAGATTTGAATGGGGAAGAAATCTCAGGAGGCTTTTACCGCGAGGAATTGCAGAAAGTTGCGTTTAATTTAGAAAAAAATGTGTTTAAAATTGAGAAAATTTTAGGAAGCAAAGGTTCAGGAAGGAGAAAAATGTACCTGGTGAAATGGCTAGGGTACCCAGAAAGCTTCAACACCTATATAAAAGCTGATGCAATAATGAAGCTTAAATAGTATGCAACATGGCTCCTAACCATTTCTACGTCACACTCCCGTCCTCCTCGTCCCTGTCTGTACACCCTAACAACACGCTAGCCAACTTTGTAACAGAACTCCATGGGCACATTGAATTGGGTCGTGATTCGTATGAGGTGGGGATATGCGAAATTCAGCTGGACACCGTCTTTTTAAATATTGAACATAAAGAAACCGTTTTTACGATTCTTAGAGACATTGACGAGTGTGAAAAAGCTGGGGTAGCTATGGATGAAACTATGCGCATCGCTCGGACTAAGATTGCACGGTATTACAGTACAGAAGTAAGACTAGGGCCGGGTCAATATGGTTCGGCCGAGGATGTTGTGAGAGGCTTAAACGTAAGTTTAAGAAACTCAAACCTTACGAATGATTTAGTATATGAAATCGTAAACAACCCTGCACATACACTAATCCTAAAATCAAAGACTAACAGACGTCTTAAAGAACATAGAAAGTTCAAAATTCTAACCAACGGCCGATATAGCGCAGCCTTCCAAAGAGACACATTTCACGAGACACAGTATAACTTGTCCAGATTAATGTATCAATTGAAGATGGAGAAATTGGCTGAAAGGTCCCCAGACATGTGCTATATTTACAGTAATATAGTGGAGCACCAGTTTGTTGGGGATACCCAGGCACGCCTGCTGCGCATTGCTCACATCCCCAACCATAGAGGAAGGAGTTTGAGTATTACATATGACAGACCCCATTATGTGAATGTCGCAACTAATTTAATAACCAATATCACAATATATATAAGAACGATTGAGGGCGAAAACTTCCCATTCGGTAACGGGAGCTTAACAGTGAAGCTACACTTTCGACGCACTGAGTTATAATGGATAGAAAGCCTTTCACCGTCTATCGAGGGATGCGATACCAGCGCGGTAGTGGACTTGGATCCATTTTTTCATCCATACTACGTACGGCTGTTCCTTTGCTGAAGAGGGGTGCCAGATACCTTGGAAGGAAAGCGCTACAATCAGGCCTTAACACTGCAGAAGACATATTGGCCGGGGCTAAACCTAAAGAGCTCTAAAAAAACATTTAAAGCGTACACGGAACGAAATCATCAAAGATGCAAAGAGAAAAATGCGTGGTGGCGGGAAGAAGAAGAGGGCTCCCCGGAAGAAGAAGGGGTCACGTGGTATTAAACGTAAAAGGCTATCAAAAAAGAAATGCTGTAAGCGAATGAAACCTATGGTTGACCACTTTTTTGACTGATATAAGCTAAGGATATTGATCTCATGAATCATAGTTTGTTTACCACTTGTCGAGAGAGGAGTCACTATTTCGCCATGGCACGCTTCATCCACCCATGTAGTTCACAATGCTGTAAATCGGAGCTGTCCTTTTTTGAGCTCCCGCCAACCCAAGTTTCTATTGAGCACAGTGACTTTATTACAATTAACCCTTTAAACACAATTAGTTCCCCGAGTGCACCTATAGAATTCGTGATACCCAGCTCAGGTCCTTACTTTTTTGATCCAAGCTGTGTGCACATGTACGCTAAGCTACGTATAGCCCATTCTGATGGAACGGTCTGCGATGACAAATATGCTGTATACCCTGAAACAAACTTTCTGCACGCCATATTCAACCAGTGTGACGTATATTTAAATCAGACCAACATATCGGCAGGCACGGGGTACTATCATCTACGAGCCTATTTGGAAAATGTCCTCAACTTTTCCAAAGAAGCGAAGGCTACCTTTTTAAGTGCGGAGGGATATTATCAAACTAAAGATGAAAATAGTATAAAGGACAAATTTAAAAATTCTAAAAAGAAAATATACGAGTGTTTTGGACGGTTGCACACAGATTTCACTTTCCAGGAGAAGTTGCTTGTGAACGGGGTGGATATGAAAATAAAGCTCACCCGCACGAGTCCTGAGATCTGCTTAAATCTGGATGCGAATCAAGAAGAGGGTGCAAAGTCCGTTGTGGTTCACATTATGGACACATACCTCCGCGTACGGCGAGTGAAATTAAGTTCACCAAAACAACTAGAAATTGAGAAAAATTTACTAAACGCTACAGTGAAATATCCTATTAACAGAGTGCAGATCAAACTATATACGGTTCCTGCAGGGTTGGCATCGAAGCAGATAGAAAACATTGCCCTGGGAAATCTTCCTAAAAGGATATTAATCGGCATGCAGGACCACGCTTCGGTGAATGGAAAATATAAAAAGAGTGCCTTTAAATTCGAGAATTTCGGACTTAAAAATATAACTCTATACGTTAATGGCACTGCTTTGGGTGGAACAATGGGTACGGACTATTCATCAGACGCTGTGTTACCTCTTTGTGCCAGAGCCTATAGTAATCTGACCCATATTGCAGGTGATTGTGATGAGCTTGGTAATGGGGTAACGCAGGAAGAATTCATTGATCAATTTAACCTTTACCCGTTTGACATTACACCTGACTTATCTGCTAGCGTAAATACCCATTTAACCCCACAGCAGAGCGGAAACATCTCAGTGCGGCTGGAATTCGCCAAGCCTATAGACGCGCCTTAGTGTACTAGTATATCTCGAATCGCAAGCCCTAATAGAAGTAGATAGATTTAGAGCGTTATCACTGACTTTTAAAATGGATGCTAATACACTTCAGAAAGTAATGGAGCGAGTCACACGTTCCAAATTTATCGGCGTGTTTGCGAAACATTGAGTTTGCCAAGTACGCGAGAATGCGGTAGTCTTATTGTGAACACAGACATCATCGGTAATGAAGGGATTCACTGGATCGCTGTCTATTTTAAAAATAGACAGCGCCTGTACTATTTTGATTCACTCGGTACTCAACCCTGGAGTGACCCTATTATTGTAAAATTTCTCGCTCAGTTACATATTCCCGAAGTTGTGTGGACCCATTTATGCAGGATATTTTACTAATGTTTGCGGAATGTACTGTGTCTCATTTCTCATGCATATGTCAAATGATAAAGAATTTATAAATTTTTTAAATTTATTTGACCCGTGTCACACTCGCCGAAACGATGAAATGGTATGCAGACAGATAAAAAACCGTTTTCCAATTGTACGTACTCGTTGTATATTATAATGTTTTTGTTCGTATATTTGTAACGTATATTCGTTTATTGTACTGATTTCTTTCATTTAATAAATTTATGAAAATATATTGGTCTTCTTATCCCAAAAAGATCGAAAAACACTTACATTATTTCGGTGTGACATTGTTGACTGATCAGTATACCCTCTATTCCGAGTTCTTCAAAAGATTGTATAACACGTGTCAAATCCTCATCGGACCTTAAAGGAATAATGCTTTTAAAACATATACAGAGTATACAGACAGATCCCCATTATGTGAAGATATCTTTGGTTCGATTACCAATTTCGATTTTAGCATAATGGGGAAATAACATTGAATGACATTTTTGGCGAGTATCTATTTGACGAGATACTACAACTCTCCATATATATATAAAATTCTAATTATAGACACTTACATTTCTATGGTAGTCCCTTGCGTCGGATTGTAAGGAGCGTCACTGCAAATATCTTCTACGGTTTGCGTTGAAAATAATTCGCCACGATCAATCGCATTGAAAAGACTAATTGCGGTTAATGCTGCAGTATCACGTTCTTCATACAAGTCTGGGGAGACGTACAGGTCCATGGTGGAGGATGTGTGACACTGCTGACTGATCAGTATATCATCCATATTCCGAGGTTCTTCAAAAGATTGTATAACACGTGTCAAATCCTCATCGGACCTTAAAGGAATAATGCTTTTAAAACATATACAGAGTATACAGACAGATCCCCATTATGTGAAGATATCTTTGGTTCGATTACCAATTTCGATTTTAGCATAATGGGGAAATAACATTGATTGACATTTTTGACTAGTATCTATTTGACGATACTACAACTCTCCATATATATATAAAATCGAATTATGGACACTTACATTTCTATGGTAGTCCCTTGCGTCGGATTGTAAGGAGCTTCACTGCAAATATCTTCTACGGTTTGCGTTGAAAATAAGTCGTCACGATCAATCGCTCTAAAAAGACTAAGTGCAGTTAATGCTGCAGTATCACTTTCTTCATACAAATCTGGGGAGACGTACAGGTCCATGGTGAGGAATGATTATTCACTGATGCGAAAATAGCTACTGTTACTCCCAACTGAAAAATATCCCCTTTTATATGCACAATCGCCAAGCTCCGCCCAAAAGACCAGATGTTCGTCGTGATTGGCTGCCGATGTAGCTGGGTGGAGCTATGACGTGTACCATTCCGCTATAACGGGTACGGACGAGTAATTGCATCTTTATATTTTCACTAATAGATTTAATGCTCTTATTCTCCTTTGAAAATTATTTGGTGATTCGTATAGAACTTTTGATATTGATTCCAAATATGGTTTCAGAAGTTTTCTATCACCCATAGTTTTCGAGAAAATAATATTTCCATTTACTCAGTTTCCCGCATCATTAGTCACTAATGTAATCGAGAGGGTATAAAGAAATATATCATAATTATATTTTAAAAATAACATTCGGTTTCAACGTTAAACTGTGGGTCTAAGGTCCGCCCGAATTGTTCATTCTGACGAAGGTCAAGCTTTCCACTCCACCTTAGACCTACAGTTTAACTCCGAACCACGCCCATCAACAGCCCAGCGTCTTAACCACTAGGACACGTAGGGTACCCATTTATCTGCCAACCACTTTCTTTGTTCCACTCCACCTTAGACCTACAGTTTAACTCCGAACCATCAACAGCCCAGCGTCTTAACCACTAGGACACGTAGGGTACCCATTTATCTGCCAACCACTTTCTTTTATTATGTGAATGACCACCTTAGACCTACAGTTTAACGTCCGAACCATCAACAGCCCAGCGTCTTAACCACTAGGACACGTAGGGTACCCATTTATCTGCCAACCACTTTCTTTTATTATGTAATGACCACCTTAGACCTACAGTTTAACGTGGAACCATCAACAGCCCAGCGTCTTAACCACTAGGACACGTAGGGTACCCATTTATCTGCCAACCACTTTCTTTTATTATGTGGAATGACCACCTTAGACCTACAGTTTAACGTGGAACCATCAACAGCCCAGCGTCTTAACCACTAGGACACGTAGGGTACCCATTTATCTGCCAACCACTTTCTTTTATTATGTGGAATGACCACCTTAGACCTACAGTTTAACGTGGAACCATCAACAGCCCAGCGTCTTAACCACTAGGACACGTAGGGTACCCGTTTATCTGCCAACCACTTTCTTTTATTATGTGGAATGATGAACAGCTGGGCTTTGCTGATCTCTTACATATAAAACCCATTCACTAAGAACATTGGCTTTCCTTTCTCACTAGAAACAAACTCTGCCATAAGTAGAATTTAATTGGATTCATCTACACACTATATATATATATTATATATATATATATATATATCATTATATTTCTATATGACACCATACAAATTACGCGTAAATATTTTCATTGTAGAAGTAATAACAATGACAATATTAATATCTGAAGTCAGTGGTGTTTCTGCTCGAATAGCTTGTAGAAGGATAATCCCTCGACCCGAAAAAGGTCTCTAGGGACACGATTCGAACTGATTTAGCTTCTGCCTTTCATCGTGTGTGTGTGGTGTGTGTGTGTGTGTGCATGAGTTGTTACTCGTTTATTTTATATATATAATATATATATATATATATATATATATATATATATTGGGGGAAGTCTCTCACCCATCAGGTGTTCTTCGACCCGACCCCGTTTCATTGTAGAAATAATAATAATAATAATAATAATAATAATGATAATAAGAATTGATGTGCAAGGTGTTTGCAGTTAAGATGTAGTTTGTGTGTAAAAAGTTATTTATTAATAAGTAGAATTTAATTGGCTTCATCTACACTATATATATATATATATGTATCATAAGCTGTTTAAAAGACTGTATAATTATAGTAAACGAAATAAACTAGTTAACCGTAAAATTAATTATTTTCTATTATTAAGTTTTCGAAGGTAAACTATGTTATTTGTTTCGAAAACTTCAATGAAGTTAATGTTAAATTTGCTTCTAAACGTTAAACTAAATGTTATAAATAAATAATACATATATATATATATATATATATATATACCTAACATAAGAAAAGAATGTATATATATATATATATATATATATATATATATATATATAATAATATATATCTAGCAACCGATCATTGCAAAAAAAAACTGGAAAGGTATGCAATTAATAAAGGTGTATTTAAACAGAATTTAATTGGAATAACTATCGTCATATTGTTACACAATGGATGATTAATATTTCTGGAATAGATGGCGCTATCTGATGGTGCGATCTGGCACATCAGCACCCGATTACATGGCTTGATGTAGCAACTCTGCATCTGCATACATGGAGCGATCTGACAACTGAATACATGGCGCTATCTGGCAATTCAGCCAGAATAGAGGCTTATAAAAGACCGAGAAGCTGGTGAAGACTCATTCCCAGCTCGGCTCCAGCCGAGCAAGGACCTCTGGTCCTTCTCTTTCTGGCCCTTTGGTAAAACCCCTTAGTGGCCTCTTAGGTTAGGTAACGAAAATAATATGCCTTGCTATCAAAGGCAACTACTCTCTCTCTCTCTCTCTTCAGGTATCTCCCTCCTTCAGGTGTCTCTCTCTCTCCTGCATGTGTACCTCCTGCATGTGTGCGTATGTGTGTGTACCTCCTGCATGTGTACCTCTCCCCCCTTGGCTGATTAGACGTATATAATAATAATTTATACAATAATACTGCTAAAAAGAGGTATCTGACAACTCAAGCCATTTACGCCAACTGGCTGATTAGGAGCCTATAAAACAACGCCAACTCGGCTGAAGTCTTAATGTGCACTTGGCTCCTGCCAGGTGAAACATCTCTCCTCCTTTCTCTCCTTTCTCTTGGGGGATAACGCCGCCTCCAAGCTTCATGGCTGCACCTGCAGCATCCCCCCCTTTGGGTAAATTTTTTTCTTTTTGTTTTCTTTTTTTTCCTTTTTTTTGCAACCCCCACCCCCTCCCCCTTTGCAACAACCCCACCCCCTTTGCAACAAACCCACCCCCCTTTGCAACAACCCCCCCCCTTTGCAACATTACATAATAACCTGCAACATTCTTGCACTCTCCCCTTTTGCGGCTATACTACTAAGCTGGACCCTATCTGTTTTGCAGATAGCTGGTGAGGGAAGCTATATTTTGGGGCCTCTTTGCGAGTGACCCGTTGCCCACGTCGGGTTAACATCATGAAAAAGAAAAAACTAAGTGTTTGTCATTTACCATTACTTATTCATCAGACTATAGTGGATTTAATTTTCCCGGAAGAGTTCCTTGTTCCATGCACGGTCTGTGTGTATCATGAAAAAACCTCAGGGGACCATTTGAGTTCAATCCCATAATTATATATATATATATAATATATATATATTATATATATATATATATATATATACACAGCGCGTTCGAAAAGTCTCTCCGCAGTCAACGAACACTTTAAAAAAAGTGTTTGACAACAATTGTAGACGATTTGCTTTGTGCCTGCAAGATGATCGAAAACACATTGAACACATGGTGTAAAATCAAAAGGTTACGTAATAAAATCACTAAATCATGGTTCAATGAAAACATTGTAGTTTTTCAATTTCCTATGCCTTTAACATAGCACTGCGGAGAGACTTTTCGAACGCACTATATATATATATATATATATATATATATATATATGAAAATTATTTCACGAAAGTAACACGTGAAAAATATTTATGATTAAAACCACGAAGGAAAGGAAACACAAAATGGTGCTCAAGCGCTTTCGTCTAATGACATCCTCAGGAACACTGAAGTAACCCTTTTATGTACTTCAGTGTTCCTGAGGATGTCATTAGACGAAAGCGCTTGAGCACCATTTTGTGTTTCCTTTCCTTCGTGGTTTTATTCATTATATATATATATATATATATATATATATATGTGTGTGTGTGTGGTATATATATATATATATATATTTACCGAGGCGCCTCGGTAGCGTGGTGGTTAGCGTCGCTGACTACGAATCCATCAGCCCCGGGTTCGAGACCCAGCGACTGCAGCTGGCGCGCAGCAAAACCCAGCTGTTCATCCTTCCACACAATAAAGAAAGTGGTTGGGAGATAAATGGGTACCCTGGGTGGCCTAGACGCTGGGCTGCTGATGGAGCGTGGTTCGGATTCCACGTTAAACTGTAGGTCTAAGGTGGAGTGAAAAGCTTGACCTTCGTCAGAATGAATAATTCGGGCGGAAACTAACCAAAGGTTTTATATATATATATATATATATATATATACAGTGCCCGCGAAAAGTATCCGATCACTCAAGAAAATACAATATTTTCCCTTGATATTCAGAGACACGTAATTCACTTTCTATTTGTTCTAGCGACATCTGGTAACTTTGAGGTTGCTCGCTGATATGAGAGCTATCCAACGCATTCTCAAATTAGTGTTCTGGTAGCCTTCGTTGCGGGTGGCTGTGTCTCAAATTTGTCAGATTTCACTGTTTGTGTAAATTTCTTGATATTTTTTTTTTTTTACAGAAAGTGGTGTAAATAAAATTTATATATAATGTGTGCTAAAAAACAACTTAAGAGTGATTGTCGAGGTGCTATTGTTGCTTTGCATGCATGTGGGCAATCACAGAGACAGATAGCTAAGGAATTAAACATATCCCAAAGTACCGTTAATTTATGGGTTTCACGGGCTAAGAACAATGGTGGCCTAACCACGCCAGTCCCTAAAAAACGATCTGGCAGACCGAGAAAAACAAATTCGCGAACAGACAAACTTATGAAACGTTTAGTATTGAAAAACCCAACAATAACTGCGAAAGAAATAAAATTTTATGAATAATTTGTTATCTGGTGTTTCTGAACGAACTATCCAGGAGCGGCTCCAAAAGAACTCGGATTACCATCTCGCCATGCTGCTAAGAAACCGTTCATTAATGAAAAAATGCGTAAAAAACGTGTCGCATTTTGTAAAAATACATTCATTGGACTGTTGATGACTGGAAGAAGGTTTTATTTAGCGATGAGTCGACATTTTTGACATTCAGAAGTTGTCCAAAAAAGGTTCGCCGGCCTATTGGCTCAAATAGGATGGACCCTAAATACACCCTAAAGACAATGAAACACCCTCCAAGTGTGATGGTTTGGGGTTGTTTCGGTTACTATGGGCGTGGAAACTTATATTTTCTTCCGAAGAACACAACTATGAATGGTGCACGGTATTTAGCAATGCTACAGGATAAACTTCCAATGGCAATGGCAATCCAAAGGACAAAAACATACATGCATGATGGTGCACCATGTCACAGGGCCAAAATAGTGACAAAATGGATTACTGACAATAAATTTGATATTTTGAATTGGCCTGGTAATAGTCCAGATCTCAATCCGATAGAAAATCTGTGGCTAATAATAAAAAATAAGGTTGAATGCCACGACACTGGCTCAGTCGAAAAATTACAAGAGGCCATCAAAAAGGTATGGTGCAGGAAATATCAGTGGAAGTTTGTCAAAACTTGATTAAATCCATGCCAAAACGTCTAGAACAAGTCATCCAAACCAAAGGACAGATGACAAAATACTAATATAAGGTTAGTATACATTTAAACATTGTTTTTTATGTAAAAAATACAAATTTCAAGGGTGATCGGATACTTTTCGCGGGCACTGTATATTAATATATATAAATTATATATATATATCGAGAGAGAGAGAGAGAGAGAGAGAGAGAGAAGAGAGAGAGCAGTCACTGACCCTTCTTTATGCAGTTCATATTAGAGAAGGGACGTTTTAGTTTATTAAACTAATTATCTTCGGACTGGCAAAGAGAGCATTTTTTTCCTTCGTGTAAGTTCTGATTTCGGGAGACAAAATTTTTGCAGATTGAACCAAGCATCAAGATTATATATATATATATATATATATATATATGAGGCGTCGAGAGTACGAGGGCCGAACTCTCCAAACCAGTTTTGAGATAGACGCGTTTAAACTTTGTGACTATTGTGTACGAGGGGCACATAGCACAAATACACGCATTGAAAATAACTACATTTTGAGCGTACGATAGCGGGGGGAGGGTTGCTATTTGGCTATACCAAGTTGTCCGTGGATGGGGGTGAGGGTTAACGCAGTTAAAGTTGTACCAATTTGAAAGTTGCCATAATTTTGAACCTTTGAACATATTTCGACGAATCTTCAAAAGTTCAAAAGTTTAAATGGCACTTTAAATGGCACTTTAAATGGCACTTTAACTTTAACTGTGCTTTCTGGTGTTTTTTACTTTTGTCGCTTAGCCACTTCTTCTTAGGAGGGCCTCATATCTAAAGAACCGCCAAATGTGAGGAAATGAGTTGCCTTTATTCCATAAATTACTTTCCTTCATTATATATATATATATATATATATATATATATATATATATTCCTAGACACTGGGCAAATACCGAGCATTTTGAAAAGAGCAGATATTGTCCCTATATAAAAGGAGGAGATATATCTCAAGCAAAGAACTATAGACCAGTGTCATTGACGTCCCATCTCACCAAAATATTTGAAAAAATAGTTAGAGAGAAAATGTATGACATCTTGGAGTCACTGGAAAGATTCAACGAAAATCAGCACGGATTCCGATCAGGAAGATCATGCCTATCACAACTTATAGAACACCATAGCGATATCAGAGACGTACTTGAAAGCAATGAAAACTACGATGTTATATACACGGATTTTGCTAAAGCGTTCGACAAATGTGATCACGATATAATCGCACATAAAATCAAACATATGGGAATAACAGGCAAAGTAGGTAAATAGATCTACAACTTCCTCAGAGAACGTCAGTGTTACTAACCAATTTTTTAATTTTCAAATCAGTGAAGAATGTAAAAATGAATTTAATTGAAATTAATTCAATTACTTTAATTACAATTATAGTAAAATATAACATTGCCATTAAATTACAATTACCGTCAAATGTGTAATTAATTACATTCAGATGGAATTACAAATGTAATTTTTTCCAAGCCTTTTAATATATACAGGGGTTAGACAAAATAATATGAACACCCGCCGATTTCACGGGTTATCTTTACGGACTGCTCAGACACAAAGTAAACGGTCAAATGACTGGCAAACCTATTTAAATGCGTAACAGTGTGTGTATACGTCATGTTATAACCCTCACGTTGTTTTTACAGATCTGAGTGAATATGAATTAGCAGTTATGAAAGACCTGTCAGACTTCCAAAGAGGGCAAATTGTCGGAGCGCGGATGGCTGGTGCATCGGTGACGAAACCGCTCAGATTTTCAATGTATCCAGAGGAACTGTCTCTATGGTCATGTCTGCATACCAAAGCCATGGAAAGACAAGCACCGACAAATGCAATAGTGGACGCAAGAAGAAGGTGTGCGATCGAGACCGCCGGGTGCTAAAGCACATTGTGACAAAGAACCATAAGACCACAGCTCCAAAAGTGACTGCAGAGCTTAACCAGCATCTTGCAAGCCCGGTATCGACCAGAACTGTACGTCGCGAGCTCCATGCAGCTGGATACCATGGGAGGGCTGCAATTGCCAAACCCTTCCTTTCGCACATCAACATTGAGCGGCGCAGAAAATAGTGTAATGACCATAAGAATTGGTCAATGGACCGGTGGAAGAATGTAGTCTACTCCGACGAATCCTCCTTTACGCTATTTCCATGTTCCGGTCGAGTTTACGTCTGGAGACAGCCTAAAGATGCTTATGACCCCGACTGCCTGATCCCAACCGTTAAGCATGGAGGCGGATCTGTGATGGTTTGGGCAGCAATATCGTGGAATACTCTTGGCCCAGCTGTAGTACTGCATGGTAGGGTTAACGCCCAGGTCTATCTGTCAATGTTGGCTGACCAGGTCCATCCCATGGTCCAAACGCTGTCTCCCAATGGCTGCGCCGTCTTCCAGGATGATAATGCACCAATCCACACCGCTGGGGTCGTTAAAAACTGGTTTGAAGAGCATGTTAGTGAAGTAGAACGCTTGGATTGGCCTCCACAATCCCCGGATCTTAACATTATCGAGCATCTGTGGTGTCAGTTGGAGCAGCAGGTCAGAAGCCGATTCCCACCACCGGCGTCTTTGGAGGAACTGGAGCAGGGTTTGCTCGAAGAATGGCTCAGGATTCCTCTAGCCACTGACCAAAAGCTGTATGAATCAATTCCCCGACGCATTGCAGCTGTTATTGCCGCTAAAGGAGGACCAACTCCATATTAAGAATAAAAACCGCCATTTATCAAGGTGTTCATATTATTTTGTCTAACCCCTGTATATATATATATATATATATATATATATATATTTCTTGCTTCAACTTTGACGGTCCGATAAAATTGACCTTGAGATGGCCATCGACCTTGAGTTTTCCTACTCGCCTCGAACCGTAATGACCTTTGCAAGATTCCTCAATTTCCATTACGGACGCTATTTCTCACCAACACCATCATCATCACTCTCTATTGTTTTCCTCGTGGAAAGGGAAGTCAGGTTTTATTCAATATATTTCTTGTATTTTTATGTTTTTATTTCTCCGCTTGAGAGAGAGAGAGAGAGAGTGAGAGAGAGAGAGAGAGAGAGAGAGAGAGTGAGAGAGAGAGAGAGAGAGAGAGAGAGAGAGAGAGAGAGAGAGAGAGAGAAGAGATATGAAAGGCATTTGTGTTTCTTCCACTTTGTAATCAAAGATTAGGACATTTTTTCTCTATTTCTCACTACATCTCATGAAAACTCTCGCCTTGCAGGACGTGATCCAGGTTTCTAAAAGCATAATCGACCCTTCGGCATCTTATAAAAAAAAAAATATATACATATACACAGGGTGGTCCGAAAATTTTTCCCAAAAATAATTCAATGCACATTATTTTGGCGGGATACCCTTTATTGGATCACCCTGTGTGTGTGTGTGTGTGTGTGTGTGTGTATATATATATATATATATATATATATGTATATATATGTGTGTGTGTGTGTGTGTGTGTATATATATATATATATATATATATATATATATATATATATATATATATATATATATGGTAAGTTTAAACTTCTACTTATTAAGTTCGTAAATATCTGGCTTAGTTTTACGCATAGCTTAATAATGTTATCAAAACGTAGCTAACTTTGCTACGACCTAATTTAGGCGTACCAAGTTAGGCTTTTGTAAAGTTTATGTACTCGTAATATGGATCTGGCATTTGGTCCTCAACAGATTTTCAGTGACTGTTGCTGGCTAAGTTTTGCATAGGCCTAAGTAAAGATACAGTATATATATATATATATATATATATATATATATATATATATATATATATATATATATATATATATATATATGTGTATATATATATATAAAACCTTTGGTTAGCTTCCGCCCGAATTGTTCATTCTGACGAAGGTCACGCTTTTCACTCCACCTTAGACCTACATTTTAACGTGGAAACCGAACCACGCCCCACCATCAGCCCAGCGTCTTAACCACTAGGCCACCCAGGGTACCCATTTATCTACCAACCACTTTCTTTATTGTGTGAAAGAATGAACAGCTGGGTTTTGCTGCTCGCCGGCTGCCGTCACCATGTTTCGAACCCGGGGCCGATGGATTCATAGTCAGCAACGCTAACCAGTACACCACCACCGAGGCGTGTGTGTGTATTATATATACTTTGGGGTTATTCTTTATCTGTCTTTACTGTTATTTTCTTTCCTTTGATTTCTCCAACGATTTATCACTGACATTTCATTACCGGAAATGAAGTCTCCACCCACATTTGAGCAAAACACTTTCATTTCCTTTGGTCTGAAGTTCTTATGAAAAGCTCGTGACTTAAGGCTTTGAGGTTGATTCTCCGTAACACTTAATGGAAATAACTGTATAATAATAATAATAATAATAATAATAATAGCAACCACAGCAGCTGTACTGCTACTCTACTGCTATTACTGCTACTACTGCTACTATTACTACTGATAGATTATTGCTATTAGTAGTAGTAGCAATAGTAGTTGAAAACGTCATATAAAACTTTTAAAAAGATTTTGTATATAATTAATCGTAACTTAACCCTAAAATAAAGGTTAAGTTACGATTAATTATCATAATTAACCGTAACTTAACCGTAAAATAAAGGTTAAATAAATTGTCTTAAATGAATGTAATTTAATGTTACGATGTAACAATATAAATACAGTAAAATTATTCCCAAAATCATGGAGTATAAGATCCAGTTAAATTCGAAGCAAAACAGTGTTATAAATATAACGCAAATTACCCTATCCACTGAAGTAACTGCCTTAACAGAGAAGAAGCAGCCTTATGGGAAAGCAATTTTACATATAATGGCTTTATGAAGACCTTATTACGTATGTAACACTGCTTGTGAAGGTATCTCCGATGAGCAATCAACCCCCTTGCGAGCATCAAAAGGTAATCTTCAAAGGAGAAAAACAGAAAATCACCAATGAAAAAGGTTTCCATAATAAACATTTTCAAA
Organism: Bathynomus jamesi; assembly: GCA_023014485.1. NCBI lineage: Eukaryota > Metazoa > Arthropoda > Malacostraca > Isopoda > Cirolanidae > Bathynomus > Bathynomus jamesi. The sequence goes on from JAJOZX010004309.1 coordinate 253,365, forward strand.
TTTCCAACCTTTTTTTTTACGGAGTAGTATGTGTTGCATTTTCGTTTTTTTTGTTTGTTTGTTTGATGTTTGCAATTATTTTATCTTTTAGTCCTTTCATTAACAATTTCTTTCATAATTACTTTTCGAAATGAATAAATGTATTTTGGAAAACTTAAATTAGTTTCGTTAAAAAGTATCAAATAAAAAATTTATATACAGTATATATATATCATTACCTCGAGTGCAGGAGGGTTAACATCGTAAAACACGAAAGCCTAAGTGTTTCCTCGGTCGTTTAATTATACGATAGATTGCGTTAACTTTTATCCCGTAGTGATGTGATGATGATAGTAGCATTCGTGACTCCTACAAGGGAGGTCCCGGGTTCGAATTTTAGCGTGGGTTTTTTTTTGTTTGTTTCATAGAAAAACCATGAGTATCATGCATAAATATTTACAGAATCTTTCAGGTCTCACGTGTCATTTGATGACACGTGACTAAAAATTACCGAGTAAAATTTTGGCCTGATCGAATAATGAACACGTGACCCGATTACATTATGCAGATAACAAACAGGGAAATTAGAAATAATATAAATACTAAAATTTATCCGATATTATCGCTAAACTCCGTCTTGGAGGGTGGGGGGAGAGGGGCGGTTAGGAAGTGGTAAAAAAAAGATTGTACATGTATAACATGATGACATGGAGACATTACCACGTTGGTCGGTGGTTATGACATTGTTTCCTTATAAAGGATGTGAAGAAATTGTCGTTAGGGTTCGACTCCCGATGGTTCTAGTTACTAATAAGCCATGAGCCGCTTTTTTTTTTTTTTTGACTGAGCACTGTGTGCCAGTTTCTGGCACCCTTCACTAATTATTATGGCATGAAAATAGTACATACAACAGTTCGAACTCCGGTATAAGAGTGAAAATTTATTAATTTACATACTCAATAAACGTATGTTAAAATACAAACTTTTACGCCATATATATATATATATATATATATATATATATATATATATATATATATATATATATATACAGTCATACAGCATATATATATATATATATATATATACCTTTCAACAATGGTGGCGAACCTATGGAACGCGTACCCATTTGGGCGTGGCACGCCCAAACATAGAAATTGTTATCCAAAAAATTAGTATAAAATAATAGACTTAATGTTTATAATTTGGTGTAATATATGTAAACTTTGGTGGGCACGCGAATTTTTTTTATGGTTTACATGGTTTATTTGGGCACGCGACTGTAAAAAGGTTCGCCACCTCTCCCTTTCATTTCAACCTTTCAAATGTCCCGCTGATTTCGCGAGATGATTCCTCATCTCACGAAGGTCAAGCTTGTCGCCACTCCTCTCGAGTTGGCCTGGTGAAGTATAGAGAGTTGGTTTCTTGAACTCTCCACCACACATATGTTAAGACCCGTTCAACAGGTGGCACCAGATGGAATTAATGACCTTAATTTGCGCGAATAACATTTACGCAAGATATTAATTGCAATTATGAAGTTATCAATTGTTGAAGAAAGTTTTTAAAGCTAGAGATTATGAAGTTATCAATTGTTGAAGAAACTTTTTAAAGCCAGAGATTGTAAAATGAAATGTATTTAATTTGTTTAAAGGAAAAAGCCAAAACTAAAGTTAGTGAACATAATTGTATTTCGAAGCAAAAGTAATTTAATTTTTACAAATTATAAAGTTGTTTAAAAACACTGTACAGGGTGTTCACAATGTTTTGTCACACCCAGTAAAATGCTAGCTAACTGATTTTCGGTTGTTTTTTTCAGACCCATTTGAAATGTGTGATGCCAGCTACCATACGATTGAACAACGCATTGAACAACATATATATTGAACAGTATCTGGTCCATGAGCAACGCTCATGTTCAAATGGGTCTGAAAGAAAAACGAAAATCAGTTAGTATTTAACTGGGGTGACAAGACATTGTGGACACCCTGTACATAATTCGAATTTTAAGTTCGTGTTAATTAACTAAAATGTTTCTGAAACTCTTTTTAATATTTCAGTCTATAAATAATAATAATAATAATAATGATAATAATAATAATAATAATAATAATATAATAATAATATTAACCCAAACATTGTGAAGAAATATTACCCATTTCTACCCATGCCTCATTTTATTTCCACAAAAGTCATCATTACAAAGTAATTACCTTGTTCCATTTTTGTAAAGGAAGAGTTTTAAGATAATTGGATGGTTAAAAGCCAGTGTGATTGATTATATACAAAAAAGTAAGATTCTTGCTTTATTCCAATGGGTGACATTGCATACATCATCTTGTACCGGGTTGAAAGAGCTACTTGAATATTTATGCCGAAAGCGTTACCACTGAGGGTTAACTACTGACTTCCTCACAAAATTATAAATTGCTTTCGGGAAAAAGAAAAAAAGGCTTGAATTTGAATATATATTTGCAAATACATCACATTTTTGGGGAGGCGGGGGAGACGGGGGAGGCGGGGGAGGCGGGGTTTCCAACCAACCAATTACATTTCACTGAATTATATCTACGTTCTTTGAAATCTAGGTTACTGAGTTTTTATATTAGAAAAAACAAGAACAAGAACAACACTTTGTTCGGAATTTTATTCAAATTCATTTTTACAGAAAGAAAAAATCCAAACTGCAAAAAAACAGTTAAGCGTAGCCATTACGTTAGCGAAGAAAACATGTTGGATCGAACCTGTGATATGTTGATTTTTATCAAATGAAAATGGGAGTTAGGAGATGAAGGGACGAGGTGAGGAGGGGGAGGGGGAGGGGAGGGGTGTTCCAGTTGGTTTTCTTACCCCCATTTTGAGGAAATGAAAAAAAATCTTGAACTAAATTGGGTAGCCATTATGTTAACGAAGAAAACATGTCGGATCGAACCTGTGATGTGATGATTTTTATCAAATAAAAATAGGAGTTAGGACGAGGTGAGGGAGGGGGAGAGGGAGGGGAGGGGTGTTCCAGTTGATTTTCTTACCCCCATTTTGAGGAAATGAAAAAAATCTTGAACTAACTTGGGTATATTTTAATTCACTTTAAAGCTACGCTGTCACAAAAGTCAAGACATAAGAAAATAAAATCTAAAATAAAAATAAACAATTTCAATATACAGTGTGTATATATATATATATATATATATTGACGTACGCGCCCAATCCGTATTTTTATTTATGGTATTGAACGCCCGTTCTCTATTACGTTAATTTTATCTCTTAATTTCGTTCAGGATTATTCGGCCTACCCAAGACGGATGGCCCTTTAAATTGATAGGCTAGGTTCCTTCGGCTTTCCACAAGCCTACTTTGAACGTTAATTTTCCCCAGCTAACAAGAGGGGTCTATCACAAGGTATTTAAAACAACACACGCCCTCTTATAAAGTTTATTAAATGTTACTCGACTCAGTACATGCATTTAACAGTTTATTCTGGATTACATATATAAAATTTCAGTCAATACAATAATCTTAACTTCAAAGACAAAGTTCACCGTTTGATGAAGTCAAATCGATGCCTTGCTCAACAATGATAAATCTAAAGCAAAGATGAACAGTTAGCTGAATGAAATAATTTATAGTTCGAGGGGTTTTATATTTTAGTGCAACAAAATAAATAACAATAAATGAAGTGGTCGCAATTCGACCCAGATATTCAAAGAATTAGTTTACTTACTACGAGCAGGAGAAACATCACTCCCACTTGTGCGGCGTACGGACCGTAGATTTACGGCCCGCTACAAAGCTTGCAACTCTACAGTATATCCCATACGGGACTTTCTTCCGAACCCAAAATTGACGGATTCCAGAAATTAGGGCCCAGACGTACCCTATTTCTTATTTAAGTGGAGCCAAATTAAATTAAGAGAAAGTTCACAAAACTCTGGGTCCGTTGGTTAACCTAAATTAAGATACAATCAAGTTCTCGGTTACGGTCGCTAACAATTACATGATTAGCTCAAATTTCCGCGTAAACGAATTTCATGAACTAATAAGTTCTTAATTTTTACTTAGTGACAATTGATTCTTTCAGTTTTAAGTTTTCTTACTTTTACGCGCCGATTTCCGCGTAAGCTAATGACATGGTAACTTTCCGTTTTAAAGTTTATTACGCCACAAGTCTACAGGGTGTTTGCTTAACCACAGTTAACTTCAAGGAGGAACGACTACAACTAACTTTTCAATTCTCGAATTTACTTTACAAATTTGAAGGACCCCGCCTTCCAATATTCTGCAAACCTATCAAATCATTTATTTTCCCAAGATCGTCCCTCCAGAAGGCTATTACCCATACAAGAGAGAAAGAAGGCGTCTTTACTACGTTTTCCCAGGATCCTGGGCCCCTGATTGGAGCTGGACCCGATTTCCGAGTATAGACCCCTCCTTCTTCCCACGAAATACATTTAAGACCGTTAACAGATTCGAAGCCCTAAGTTTATGACCCCCTCGTGGTTCAACTTTAGCAGCGTCTTCGAATCTGTCTTACAAAAGTCACAACATCATGCAAAAGAGATATTAAAATCTTCGACCTCGCGAAAGAGGAAACCACGTATTGCAAGCACGTCCAAATCCGTTGGATTACCCTTCTCGCTGGGGTCGGTCTCGGTGATAAACCTCTGTCCCCACGTGGCTTGGCTTTATTACTTCTCTGATAATCCGAACTAAGATAGAACAACTTTAAACAATGTGAAACACTTCGGATTTATTCGTTCATGAACGTTTAAAAACCAAACCACACTGCGTTCAGAGATGTACACCAGAAATCTTAAAAATAACATTCCTTCACTTATTTTATAAAAGATCTCTGCCTGCAACTTCATGGTTACGACATCATATATATATATATATATATACAGGGTGTCCCACAAGTCCGGTCTGATAAAAGTAATACATTAGAAGTAAAATAAATATTCAAATTGATGTCTTGTTTTGGGACCTTTTTTTTCGTTGCAGGTAGACTAACACGCAATGGAAGCGAGTTTTGGCTAATGCCAGAAGCATGCAGAAGAACAATTTCCGCCTTTTCCGGAGGAGTGTAACTCATTTCCATATTAACTATTGCGTGTTATTCTACCTGCAACAAAAAAAAAAAAACGGTCCCAAAACAAGACATCAATTTGAACACTTGTTTTAGTTCTTATGTATTATTTTTGTAAATTTAATTTAAAGTAAATTTTCCTATCAGACCGGACTTATGGGACACCCTGTACATGTAAGTTTTAATTCTGCCGCTGACATTTCTTTACACTAGAAAATTTTTGAGAGATCACCTATTCGGAAACTTAATGGCTGTGTCGTCACTCGTCAGATCAAATTTATCAAATTTTGCATCGCTACTACACTGACGCTTTCAAAATTTGTTCATTGTGGAGGGAATCAAATGTAAACATCACTTTGACGCGCTATTCTACGTTGAAATAATGCAACGATGGTGCCACGTGCAGTGTTGCCAATTGTTCCGTGTTAAAAGACACTCAACAGGTACTAAAATTCCGCTAAAATTGAGTAAAATCCGCTAAATTTATCATTGTTTGTTTTTTGTTTGTTTTTGTTCAAAATTAGTAACAATTTAGGAATATATTTTCACACACACACACACACACACACATACACACACACACACAGAAAACAATGTAAAACGCAAGATACGAAGTAAAATACAGAATAAAGAACGGCGTAAACACAATGAGCTATATTTAGCATCTTTTCCACCGATTTGGCACCACTGTCCAATAGTGTCCATCTTAACTAACAACAATTTTGCTTGACGCTTTATATCTTTGAATTTTATCAAGAAATATTTCATTTTGCAATTTCTCCATCAATCTTAAGGTTTAAGACTTAAATTTGTAAATAAAACCTTACAAACTGTTTGCTCACACTGTTTTTGAACTTGATGGAAAGCACTACTTTGTAGAACCACACCCGACAGCATTGTCTCTGAATTTCCTTTCTCTTTGAGGAATAACAGTCAATGGTTTAATATTTCTCTTCATTTCAATCTTAATTGTTGAAATTTGTCAGTGTTAAATTTCATATTGATTATTATTGTCGCCTTCTGACCAATTGTAGAGTCTGTTCGTGGCTGTTTGTAGAGATTGTATAACATCTCAGTTTTTATTTTTTTCTATTCATTTTTGCGTTATCGGCGAAGGATGGTACTGTGTTATCATTGGTAATGTTTATCGTCTATGTCAGTTAGCGTGATTATCAGTGGCCTGAAATTTTAAAATAAAAAGTTTAAAAATAAATTTTAAGTTGTTTGTAAAGAAAATGAGTCCTTCTGTTTTCCGTTCGGCGAATTTTTGGATACTTCAGTGTTGAAATTTAAAATTTTTGCGATGAATTCTTTTTCAATTAAAAAAATGATAAAACTTTTAACCTATTTTGTTGCATAGCAATTCTTAAGCAGGTTTTCACTCTTTACAAAGTACTAAAACATCTTTCAAATTCGGATGTTAATATGGGAGAAGCGGGGACAATGTTTATTTAACATTTTGAGTGTTTCCGATAAAATAATCTAAGTTATTTTCCGTGAAAAATGCGGGGTGCCCGGGGTTGTCAAGGTCGCAAAAATTCGTTTCTTTAGGTAAAAGGAATATTTTTCGAACTTTAGGAACTCCGCAAATAATGATGATGATGATAATAATAATAATATCATTAGAGAGAATTAGCTTACCATATATATATATATATAAACTAAATATAGTAAGTATGTACCTTTTTATTATTATAAAGAAGTGCAAAAATATTACGTTAACATACACAAATTTCCGTAGTTAATATCATAGTTAATGATATTAACTAATGTTTTTCTCCTTAACATAATATATTTTCAAACCGCTGCCACCATTTATTACAAATAACACAATACATTTTCAAACCGGTGCCACCATTTATTATAAATAACACAATACATTTTCAAACCGCTGCCACCATTTATTATAAATAATGAGTTGCTGACGATTGAATAAAATTGATGGATTTTTTTTCTTAGAGTTTATTCAATCTTTCATAATAATATTTGTTTACTTCATCTATCTAATTTCTTCGCGTCTTTCTTCTTTATCAGATCCTTTCCTTTTGCATTTATTTTATAATGATGATGATGATGATGATGATAAGGAAATTTCGAAAATAAACGAAAGTAAATCTGATTAATCATATGGCAAGAACGAGCGAAATATGACCTGTTTTTATTTATAGTCCATAAAATGTAATAAAACTGAAATATAAATACATGAAACAAATGAAATCCTATAAAAATTAGGTTTACGTTGGAATTTATGAAATGGGTTTTCTTTTATTTGTAGTTATTACGTGGGTTTAAGTGAAAAAAAAAAAAATTCCGAAACCAAAGGATATAATTCGCATTGTGGTATCTGGCAATAAGGAATTAAAATTACCATAATATATTCAAAGACCGTCACCGATCAGTTATTCACAATTTTCAAGTGAAAGCTATCAAATACAATACAAGCCGCATAAGAAACTCTTACTGATGAAAGCGCTTGGAATTGCGATTTCATTTTATTTGTGGGTTGTCTGGCATATATATATATATGATAGAGAGAGAGAGAGAGAGAGAGAGAGAGAGAGAGAGAGAGAAGAAATGATACAGAGGGAGAACAGTATACAGTAGTTATAAAACACCTTGTTCTTAAGTTTGTGACGTCATCAAGGAACTCTTTTTAGGAAAGAGTTCCCAACTTTTGTGAAAGGAATGAAAATCCAATTCAGTCTCGTCCTAACTTCCGACGGTTGAGCACGGGTCTATGCGGTGACAGAACCTGCGACACTTTCCCGCCAAATTGTACGATATAGCTTTCCTGCCTTTCTTCTTTTGACGTAAAATGGAAAAATTGAATGCGTTGACTGTGTTTTTATATACTGTGGGTTTTTACTTTTATGTGTAAGAACATATTTTTTTGTGGGTTTTATGACTATTTTAGGTAGGTTTTATGGGCACGAATAGGTTTTAACTGGAATCTAATGTATGGAAAGGGTGTTTTCATAGGATGTAATATTGATGTAAATCACCCGTTTTATTTTAAGCATGGGGTTAGCCAGTGTAACAGTATATATATATATTATATATATATATATATATATTGTATAATGTACACCACGGAGCTTAGTTCAAATATTATTATTATTATTATTATTATTATTCCAAACATATTCTGGGCAGTGAATTTATATAATCGTTATGTTTTTCTGGTTAGTGCCAGACAATTTTGAGTTATTCTTATAAATGCCCCATTTGTGAACAATTATTAAGTGTGCCCTTGTTTTATGGGGTTTAACGATGAAAAGGCAATTAGTTTCGGGCATTTTAGAACCCATCAAATCTCGCTTTAACATACGAAAATTTACGAATACCCATAAATACCAATAAAATGGGTATGTTTATATCGTGCAACAGATGGGTAATTTCACGATGCCTCAAAGGTATTCGTTCAAATTTTTTATTTTTAAAAAGTTTTGAAATTGCATTATGGGATATATATATATATATATATATATATATATATATATATACCAGACATTTACTGTGATATGGTACCAGGTAGTCCATAAACCGATTTGGGTATTTTTTTTTATGACCATACGAATTTGGGGCGCTTTGAAATTTATGACACCCCTGAAATTACTTGTAATTACTCACATTTATTTCAAACGTTCTTTTATAGGAAATAAACTGTTACTAAAATGTCAAAGGGTTTTTTCTTTTTACTGTATTTTTAATCTTTCTATTTTCCCAAAGAAAAAGTTTCCAAATTTTTAAAATAATTAAAATAATTTTAAAATAATAAAAATTATTAAAATATTTCACTCACTAACTTCCAAATTGCGAAATTAATTAGCAAAAAAACAACAAAAGCAACATTAAATTAGTGAATAGTTGAAATGTAAACAAACAAATAAAGTTCCCTTACCCCCCCCAAACACCCCCACCAACGCCCGCTCGCCCCACAAAAGAAAAAAAAGAAAAGTCAACAAAGGCAAAATCAATATTTTTTTCGAATGAAAATACGATACCATTCCAGTTACTCTTTCGTGTCCAAAAAAAAATAAAAAAAAATTCTATTTTCACAAACACAAAACAGAGTTTTGTCTCAACTTTCTTCCTTCTATACAAAGAAGTATAATTATCTTCTATTGGCTCTCAAATTACTCGCTAAGAAAGAAGTTTTGGAGATCATTCTTTCTATCTAAAGAAGTTACGTATCATTAAATAAAGTTATTATATCATCTGACAAAAAAGTTTTGATACCAAAAAGAAGGAGGAAAAAATAATTTCACGCTTAGAAATGCACCATCATAAAGAAGTTTTAAGTTCTGTATTTAGAAGGTTTTATTTTGAGGGTAGAACACGTTACGTAAAAATATATTTATTTGTATTATATATCGAAAGTAAATTCAGGATTTTCAAAATTTACAACGGAATCGTATCTTTTAAAATTCAGCCAAAAATAAATAAATAAATAATGAATATTGTTGTCTATATACGAGGAGAAAAGTGTGCGATTTTGGTTGAAACCACAACCGACATATACAGGGTGTCTATAATTTATCTTTATATATATATATATATATATATATATATATATATATAATATATATATATAGAGAGAGAGAGAGAGAGAGAGAGAGAGAGAGAGAGAGAGAGAACCTATATAAATATATATATATATATATAATATATATATTGAGAACCTTTAAACGAAGGGATAGGAATGTAATGATTCCTCTACTGAAAACACTGATCATACCCAAATTGGAATACTGCTCGGTCCTAACATCCCCATATAAAAAAGAAGACATTAGACAGCTAGAAGGGATTCAGAGAAACTTCACAGCCAAGATGAAGGGGTGCAAAGAACTAAATTACTGGGAAAGGTTACGCGAACTAGACCTATATTCACTGGAAAGGAGAAGAGAGATACACACCATTATTTACACTTGGAAAATAATGGAGAAACTAGTCCCTAATCTAACTCTGAACCCCGTAACTCCCCAAACAGCGGTGGAAAGTAGAAAAGGAAGACTGTGTCGTGTTCCCAAATTAAAGGCTAGACAGGGAACATCCTCAACCCTGAAAGAAAATAGTCTTGTTGTGAGAGGACCAAGACTGTTTGACCAGCTACCCAAGGAACTAAGGAACACCACTGGTGTTGCGGTGGACATCTTCAAAAAAAGATTAAACTCCTGACTCAGAACAATCCCCGATGAGCCGGGCGTACCTGGCTATGTGATTTGGAGAGTACAAGAAACCAACTCACTACTTCACCAGACCAACTCGAGAGGAGGGGTGACAAGCTTGACCTTCGTGAAATGAGGAATCATCGCGCGGAACCTTTGAAAGGTTGAAAGAAAAGGTAGATTTTTTTTTTTTTAACATTTTTAAACATTTCGTGGAAATGCAAACAAACTTCCCTTTTTTCTACTTGAAGGTCAAAATATGAAAATAAAAACCCACTCTAATAGACAGAGTTTATTTCCACAACAGTTTCGATGCCCACTGGCATCCTCCTCGGGTGGATAAAAAAAAACGAAATAATATAAATTACTGTTTTTCTGTATCCACCCGAGGAGGATGCCAGTGGGCATCGAAACTGTTGTGGAAATAAACTCTGTCTATTAGAGTGGGTTTTTATTTTCATATTTCGTGGAAAGATATTTAACATTTTTTTAACTCATTGTGAAGTTAAGGCAAAAATTTATTACACACTACACTATTTATGGGACACCCCATACAATTCAAAACATGCCTATTACCAAGAGAACATTCCTCACGAATTTAGAGTTCACCTTTCTACACATTTTACGTACGACATGTTTTGACTCCTTTAAATGCAGTGAAGTCGTGGGTAGAGTGCTTGAAGGCAATTGACAAATCCTTTATTGTTTTACATCACCTTAAAACTAATTGGTTGGTTCGTCAATATACGTAGCATGTATCGTGTTCAAACCAGGTATATTTATAGGTATACAATTACTAGTAAACAGACATTATATATATATATATATAAGATCTGTCAATTTCTTTCCCAGTAACAAAAGCTTAATTACAAGTAGCTCGAAAAGTATATTCAACTGTGATAGACCAAACTTTTGATAAACATGGTTTTCCCCAAGATTTTGCGATTTCTTAATTTGTCAAGTGATATCATCGTATATAACAATTATGCTTGAAGCTATCGTAAATGTTTGCAAAATTAGACATTAGTTTTTCCTTCCATAAAGCTCCATAAAGCTAGTTTTCCTCTTGACCAGATTTTTGGAACATGATTATCGATAGATCTCATTTTGGGAGTATGCTGTGAAAATTGAAACTCATTTCAGACATACGAAAAAATTAGTTGGTTAAATTACATATTTCGTCTAGTGTGTTCGACGGACTTTGATAGATTTGTTTTCACTCATTGTCACTATCATGTCACTCTCATGTCACTCTCATGTCACTATCGTGTCACTCTTCTCCCAAGAGTGGAAAATCTGCGAGCGCCTGAGAGCTTCAGAAAAGGTATTTCTCGAATCGATCCATTCCTGTGGCCAACGTAGTAGGATTTCCCACTTTAAATTGGGTATTTTTTATATAGAAAATA
>JAJOZX010004309.1:270000-325000 GCA_023014485.1 Bathynomus jamesi
AATACCTTTTGCCTCTAATTAACTCTTGTTAATCTTGTGTTGATCTTTTTATTTTTCCGTCCCGTTGTACATATGTATATATTTTTGTCATCTCGTCTTCTCCCTTCATTCCCTGACGAGGTGTACTTCTGAATACACGAAAGACCTTGGAATCATTTTTCTTTTTCCTTGTGGGTTTGCATCATATATATATATGTAGTGTATATACCCTAGAAGTAATATATATACATACATATATATAAAATGCAGAAACAGCTTCAAAGGTTCAAAGATCACGATTTTTTAATCCTGTAGTTACAGGGATTCGAACCTTAAGGAATAATAACTCCCGTTAACAACAATGGATAATGACTTTGCAGTTATCGTCTCGCAAGGCAAAAAGAGAGATTTTCTTAACTGTACGAGACCATACTGTAATTTTGGCATACATTATTTACTGATATTCCAACAGTTAAAACGTGAAACATGATAATAATAATTATTATTTAAAACATAAAAAAAACTTTTTATTAAATATTTTTAATAAAGAAAATAAAAATTATCAAATTACTTTTAGTTAAAAATAATTTTTCTTTATGATGGGAGGCTGAATTATTTTCACTCGTATTGAGTTAAAAATGCGTATCAAATTTTCAGGCATTCATAATAGGACTATATGTTTATTTATCCGCTTTTAAATTTGTATTTATTCAATTATCTACTTTATTGTAGTCGACTAACTATCGCGATGATGTAAAGCATTTATTCCTCCCTTTCTCGGTCTCTCTCTCAAGTTTATCAAACTGAGTTACGCTAAAAGCCATTTCCTGTACCGAAGTAAAGATGTTATTGTTCGTCTCTACAAAACGGTGATTAAACCCTACCACGCGCACGCTGCGCAGTTCTATTACCAATCTTTGAGAAAAGACGTGTAAAGTCTTCAAAATGTTCAAGACAGAACGACGAAGGCTTAACCCGACCGACCGCCAGAAGTCATACGAACGGTGTTTCACTAGCCATAATTTGGATTCCTTAGAAAAGTGACGTTTCACATGAGATCTCATCCAAATTTTTAAACTACTGAATAGGATCAACAACGTCGACTGTTTTAAACTTATTACACTTAATACTATAAGTCGTAAGATGTCGGCTCGAAGTAACGGCTGTAAACTGGAACCGAAACGTTGCACTGCGAATATCTGCGGTAAATTCTTTACGTACAAAACTGTTAATTATTATTGGCGTAACACTCCTCCTGAAGTCTTTTCGAGCACCATCGTCAATACGCTCAAAACTGGGTTTGACCTAGTATTACAGGGTCTTCTCGAGTAAATCACACCGTTCAAATATATAAATGATGTCCGTGTGTATATATTCAGTGCGTAAATATCCAGTGTGTATATATATCCAGTGTGTATATATATCCAGTGTGTGTATATATCCAGTGTATGTATCCAGTGTATATATCCAGTGTGTATATATCCAGTGTGTATTTATCTAGTGTGTATATATCCAGTGTGTATTTATCTAGTGTGTGTATATCCAGTATGTATTTATCTAGTGTGTATATATCCAGTGTGTATTTATCTAGTGTGTGTATATCCACTGTGTATTTATCTAGTGTGTATATATCCAGTGTGTATATATCCAGTGTGTATTTATCTAGTGTGTATACTGTATATTTCGGTAATTTATTTTTCCTTTAATAAATTTTTAAAATAAGATTTTCAAAAAGAGGTTTCGAAAGTATTTAAAGAAATTCACTTTAGAATATTAACAATAATATGAATTTAAAAATTTACTGTGCTAACAATGCTTAGATGGAATACTTTATTATTATTTCAGGTTCGAATCCCTGTATCTATATGATAGAAAATTATGATCGTCAACCTTTCAAGCTCTTTCTATACTTATTATTACTCTCTCTCTCTATCTCTCTCTCTCTCTCTCTCTCTCTATATATATATATATGACGTATCTTATGCCGGTTTCGAACGCCTTGTAGTTAGGTACGCATGGCTGGTCAGCGATTATGCACAGGAACTTGTCGAAATTGGTTCTTGAAATTATTCAGTTTGGTTAAAAAAGTTTTGGGGCTCGTATTCTCAGGGTATTACATAGGCGGACTAAGGGGGGGGAGATCGGCGACGTCTGGACTCCCCCCCCCCTCAATTTCTTACAAGTGCCCCTTTTGAATGATGTGTATACCTCTGAAAACAAATTTTGTTTTTGTAAATAAATCATGGGTATTTTATTTTATTCAAATTCTATTTTGAGTCTTTATCCATTTATTTATTGTACTTCCAAATTGTAGTTGTACTGGTTTTCATAGGTGCTCTTAGAACTGGTGGGGCCATATCACTATTTTTATCTTTATCTTATTCTGATAGTTCTTTTAACTGTCAAGACATTTGTAATTGTTTGAAAATTTTTCTGTGATAATTGCTGTACCCAAATTAGATTTGTATTGTTTTATTAGATCAATCTCATTCAAATATGATAAAAAAAATAAAATTGATTTTACACTCGCTCATTGGTGGCCTTGGGACACCTGCGGGGGTTACCTCACTTCCCCAGAGGCTGCGCCACCGTTAAATGTGCCTCATAAAGGTTCATGAAGTTTCCCTATAACCCAACCCAACCTTCCCCCTACCTGTCCGTCTCAAATACACCTCATTAACCGGCGTGAGGTTCTCGTGACGTCATCATGCTAAAATTTGTCGTAAATGTAACTCGGAAAGGACGTGAGGACCTCAAGGGGAAATTCTTAAATTGATCCATTTCTGTCTACTTTTTTTGCACTACACTACTGCAATGTTATTAGTTATTACATTATTAAATCAATATACTGTGTGTGTGTGTGTGTGTGTGTGTGTGTGTGTGTGTGTGTGTGTGTGTGTGTGTGAAGTACACCATAAATATTAATGGAACTGACATTATCGCACCTCATTCAGCAAACCTCCATTAATTAGGTTCATCTTTGGCTGAGCATAAATTTATAGGCGTCCTTAATTCACTTTTTGACACAAACAGAAGCCGGAAGCATTTTTCATAGTTAATTCCTTCCTGCTTCTGAGTGATAAGCGTCTTATGTTAGGATTTGAACCTCATTAATACAGATTACAAATTAAATAACCATTGTCTTTTAAATGTTGATTATATATATATATATATATATATATATATATATATATATATATATATATATAATATATATATATATATATATATATATATACACACATTGTAGACACCAATCGACCAGGAATGATGGGGGACGTTCGGCAGAAGACAGGGAGGTGCATTTTTGTGGGCAATTACCTTTGACCCCTCCTTCCTGCCTCTTCCTTTCTTCCTTCCTTCCTTTACGAAACTTGAAAGTCATTTCCGGTGTCTTGGAAATATAGAACAAGAATATTAATAGAGATGTAACTTAGTGTATATATATATATATATATATATATATATATATATATATATATATATATATACACACACACACACACAGGGGATTGACAAAAGTAAATAGACACTACGATGATTGCCTTCAAGAATAAATGGCAAAAGTGATCAATGGGATCAACATGATTCTAAATATATTGATTCAATAAATCTGTTATTATTTACTAACTTTTCTTACCAAATCAAAAACTATGAAAAAAAAGGGTGTCTATTTACTTTTGTCCACCCTCTGTATGTGAATGGCAGTAACTTATTATGTCATTTTTCTATGATTTATTTACACATAAAAAAATATATCAAAACACTTGAACGAATAGATCAGAGTATGAATTCCACTGACATTTCGAAACTTTTTAAAATGTTTCAAAATGTTTCATATATTATCCTCTCTCTCTCTCTCTCTCTCTCTCTCTCTCTCTCTCTCTCTCTCTCTCTCTCTCTCTCTCTCTCTCTCTCTCTCTCTTTCTCAATTTCCAGTATTATTATGCAAATTTTTATATAAAATCCTGAAAAGGGCTTCAATGACGTCATTAACATTTATTTGAATTATTCCTGACAGATAGAAAATAAATATACAATATATGTACTTTTTCTTGGAATTCCAGTTATATATAATCCATTAGGAATTTCTACCATACTACTAGCTGTTAGAAAAATGGGTTACTGCTTATCATTCCTGTTATTCCCATTCCAGTCACGATCTCCGAATGAAAATGCACAAAATAAGAAATCAAGATTTGAGAAAAGCTTTTCTTGATTTGAGAAACAATGCCATTATATTCCCATTTGCGGTAATGGGACCAAATAAGAATGGCTAATATTTCCTAACTTAACCTACCAAACATTAACCTAACCTAACCTAATCTAAGTTAATCTAACCTAGACCAAAGTGGGAAAACCTTGACTGAGAATGCGAATGGCATAACTTGAGAATAAACCGATTTGAAAATGCCTCCATTGAAATTCTCATTGTCGGCTTCCCGTCTAATGAACGAAGAATAAAATGGGAATGACAGTAAGATCATACCGAATCATCGTCTTTCATAACAAAATATAAACTTATATTATGACTTTGGGAAAGAGGTCGTAAAAGCAATTTTATGACCAAGATGTAACCAAGAATATATCAAATGTATTAAGAGGGATATTTAGTGACGTTACATCGCATAATGATCGTATGAAACAGGTCATTATACCGTAATAAAATTGATAATACAATTATAGTTAAATATTATATAGGCGCGTACATTAACATTTATATAGGTGGTAACCCTCAATATACTTTTGTATTCATTTATTATACAAAATTCGTTCCACGGAAAAAATTATAATTGGTTGAAAAAACAGCCAAAATGGTTAGAACTATTTGCCAACGAACCTCAATAGTTAATTTCAACCGACGTGATGACTGGCCTAACCATGATAATTTTTCCAGTAGCCAACTTATAACTTGTTGAATTAACTGTTTATCGTTATCACATAATTGGGTTATCGTATTTACGATAATTTTATCATTAAAAAAAACCACATGAAAATGGGTTATAAATGACGCCAGCCTTAAAACCTTTGATGACCGTCAAAGAGATTATGTTTACTTATCAAAAAAGACATAAACCAAAGATAAGTATAAAATTTAATGAAATAATACATTTTTTCCAGTAAATTTTATCCAGCAGATAAGGTCAGAGAATAAACAGTTTCCAAAAAGTGTTCGCTTACAAACTAAGAATTTCTAAAAAAAACATAAAAACTTTCAAATCAGTAAAAATTGGGTATATTTTAAAATTTTATCTCTAAAAGTCAGCAAAATATCGAAAGAAAAAAAAGTTTTACCAATTGGTAATTTATTATGCTTTTCAGAAATTTTATTCTAGGTAAATTCTTTTTCAAAAGAAAACGTCGGTAACGTTCATAACGCCTATAAGCGTTCATAAAAACATCTATAATCTTTAATAAAATGCTTATAAGATAGAAACGCCTATAAACGTCCATAAACGTTCATAAAATGTATACAAGGGGTTCATAAAATGTCTGTAAGTGTTCTATGAACGTTTCATAAACGACCATTGTTTGGAAAGAACGTCTTTCAGGGTTTCTCAACAAATTGTCATCTACGTTCATTCATATACGTTCACTGTTACTATTTTACCCTTTTAGGTGGTCTAGTTCGTGACGCCGCTTCTCATTAATCAGCGAAGTTAGGCGACATTCGGTCTGGCCGGAGGTTAGATGGGGGACCGTCCCCGGCATCCAAATTATGTAGTGACCCGTGGTTCGGATTCCAAGTAAAGCTGTAGGTCCCCTCCGTCATATGGCCTTAGATGTTGCGAAGGAGGTTAATCAATCTCATCAACTAAACTTATACGCAATATTTCACAAACTATTCCCATTTTCTTGAAAATGTTGAACGTGAGTGGACACAATCTATTTCCATTGTCTTGAAAGTGTAATGTTCAACGTGGATGGACACAATATCGTTATATCACATGACCAAAACATTAACCTCGTTTAAGTTTACGATCTTCCTACATTAAATCACCAAAGTTGAAAGAAAAGATTTTGTAAAATTAGAGAAAAATGCCAAAAAGTTTGAGCAAGGAAGCTTTTAGCTTTTAGAAAATTCAAATAACTTACTTGTTTTGATTATTTTAAGATAAGCCATTTTAGGATTAAAAAAAAAAAGGGCGAATAGAATTCATTATTATTATTAACTGAGAATTCAAAAATTCTGATAGATGTACAGACTTCTTTCAAGTCGCGCAAAGAACCATATTTCTATTAGTTTGTATTAAATTCATTCCGTTAGCCATAGCTGCATTTTTCGGATCACCTGAAGATCCGTTACTACAGCTAACTAACGAAAATATCACGACTTAACCTAACCAATCGTCAAGGGCGTACAGTTAACCTAACAATTGGTTAGCTTAGGTCGTGATATTTTCGTTAGTTAGCCTTATAAAGCTAACTAAAAAAGGCTGGTGTGACGGATCTTCAGGTGACCCCACTTTTCAAGTACAATTTACCATCCGAAGTATTTACCTACTGGCGGAATTTTATTAATCCGTTAAACAAAGTCACCTTTCTCTTGTCAAATGCTTTCGTCCATTTCAAATTTAAATTAAACTTATTTAACTTAACTTAACTTTTACTTAACTTTAACTTATTTAACTTAGGTTTAACTTAAGCTTATTTTGGGATTAATCATGTTCAGACTTATCAATTATAAAGTCTGACTGAATTCCCTGAGATTTTATTTTATAATTTTTTATTTATATCAGAATTTTTTTATTCAACTCTAACCTAACTACCACATATTCAATTCTGCCCCCTATACAGGGTGTAACAAAAGTCCATTCTCTGTTATATCTTATTTCCCTATGAGAACGGACTTTTGCTATACCCTGTATACTGCAGAAATAAATAAATACTGTATATATATTATTTTTACCCTTACCTGATTCAAAACGCTCTCACTGACAATTTTCACTCAACGTACAGAATACATTTTCCTGCTTCGTCACGCTGAGTGGCGGACGAGCGTGTTTGACAAGTTCGTTAGTTATCGTTTTGGTCTACGTTACAATTTCATCAAATAACTCTATTGGGTGAAAATCTTATATCTGCATTTAAAAGCTTTATATTCAGAAGAAACAATGGACCTTTTCCAGTTTGTGTACCGTTTTTCATATAATTTATTTTTGCTTCTTTTCAGATCAAAAATGAGTGATAATATCAGTCTCTTTAGTAGGCTTATAAGGCTAACTAACGAAAATATCACGACCTAACCTAACCAATCGTTAGGTTAACTGTACGCCCTTGACGATTGGTTAGGTTAGGTCATGATATTTTCGTTAGTTAGCCTTATAAAGCAAAAATAAATTATATGAAAAACGGTACACAAACTGGAAAAGGTCCGAAACAATACATTTCTTTGAAACTAAAACGACTAATGTTAATTATCTAAGGAGGGCCTTTTTATAGGGTCATGTTAGGTATGTGTTTGCGTGAAACCGTAATATTTCGTAACAGGCGGCCATAGAGGGTTAAATCTTAATATGTAAATAATTAACAATACTAAAATTATACTTATTTTATTCCACAGTAACACGCACCGCCATAGGCATACGAAGGGTGGTTTATGTTATTATACGCTTGCATTCAGTGCGCATGCGCTATATCAGTTTAAATTGACAGACATTTCGAGTATTTATTGAAAAATATTCATCATATCCACCATTTGTACCAAATTTTCAGGTACTTTTAAGGTATTGTTTCATCAATAAATGAAATGAAACATCAATTCCATCAAAAGTGACATAATTTTGGCTCTCTGTGTGAAATCCTAATGAGGCCTAAAATTTCACCTTACTGATTTACTCAGCCAGATGAGCTACGTCATGGTCATTTCTTTACACTATTTTCAATAAGATTAGGGTAGTTCACCGACGGGTGACCGTCATCCACGTTCGGATGACGTCATAATCCGTTGTTAAAAGCTGTAGGTTCTCTCATATGACACTGCTTATTAGTACAAAGGCTAAATAATGCGAGTGAATAACAGTAACTAATGTAGACTATAATTTGAGGTGGGTTCATTTCCAAATACAGTAACAAGTGAAGCTATACACTTTAATTAACTCACATTAATTCTTATAAAAGATAGATAATCCTTAATGCCTTTTATAAGAATAAAGAGTAAATTCGGACTTGAACAAGAATTTAAACAGTATTTTTACCACACTATTTAATGTCATAACTTATGAAGAGACAATACCCAGTCACAGCATCATAAAATGCCCTATGTCAATGACCTATAAAGGTATCAATTACAGAATGCACTTTGGGTAATGTCATTTTATAAACTGTAAATTTACGCACCACTTATTTGCGTAAAGTAGCTTACTGGAGGCGACATTACACAGAAACTCGTTGTGCAACTTTTATTTTGTAAACTTCTCTCATCTCTTGAAGCTAATTAAAAGTTATCCCTTAAAATAAATGATTCTGAAAAGAGAGAAAACGAAATAGAAAACGTAAAAGGGGAAACAAAGAAAGAAATGTTAAATAATTGGATAACTTTGATTAATTAAAAATAAATCAACACAAATTATTATTATGGAAAGTCACTTTTGTTTTTAGTGTTTGATTTTATCAAATTTTCTCTCTCTCTCTCTCTCTCTCTCTCTCTCTCTCTCTCTCTCTCTCTCTCTCTCTCTCTCTTTCCACCTCTACCTTCCCTCCTCACCGCAAGTGGGGTGGAAATGCATCCTGGAAAGGTAACGAGCAGCCTCCACTCGTTCAGGAATGGACACCTGTTCCTGATATTGCTAATGATCAGTGATGGGCATCGATACATGAAAATCGCTAAAGCGATACCGATACATCGATACATGAAGAACGTCTTAAGCGATACCGATACGCCGATACTTTCTAGATGTCTTAAGCGATACCGATACCGATACATGCATCGCCGATACATGTATCGCCGGTACATTTTTATAATTATTCATTTAATATGTAGGTATTAGATATTATTGTTTATATTAGTAATTTGTATGCACTGTAAGTAAAATCAACGACATTTTAATGGGTTTTATAGATGTAAATAAAAACAATTGCTTTATTTAATGAAAGTATGTTTTAATTTTGTAGGATACATGAATGACTGAAAATATTACACTAACAATTAAAAGTAATTACTATTACCCTTCAAAAATACCAGCTGGCTAAACATCTGGTCAGACAGTCTATTCCTTTTTGGAGCGTGAATGTGACCAGCCAAACTAAACAACCGTTCTACAGGAGCAGAAGATGGTAGTGGTGTGTTATACTTCAGGAAGACCCGTAGAATTCCTGGGTACTGCCTCAGAGATTGGAGAGAATGACTTCCGTCACCCAGATACTGTAAAACTTCCATCTCAGTGGAATCTTGGGTTGCAGAGACATTAGTGGAAGCAGACTCATAACAGAAGAAATCATCTGCACTTCTGTCAGATGCAGCATCACTTAATTGTTGCTGGGGGGTCTGCTCGCTGAGGCTCTTAACAGCATTAACCAACATTTCTTGAACCCTCTTTTTGACAATTTTAGTATTAAATTTGCATTTTATTGTCATCCACTTTAACTTGAACAGAGGATTTGAAGACGATGCCAGTATTGCTGCTTTACACTCATGCGACGCATCAAGGCACAGAAACTTTTCAAACCGCTTAGTGAACACTACTGTGACTGCATTGAGAAGTGGCTGACAATGACGCAATGCCTCCGAATTCAAACGCTCTAGCTTCTTCTCTACAGCTAACAATGTTTCTATATTATGGTTAATTAATCTCAATAACACAAGTATAAACGTGTTTAAACGTTGCGCCGTACTGTGTGACGTGACCACTGACCAGTAGAGTAGTACTGTCATAAATAAATATTTAATAATATTATTATTTATGTATATTCATAAATATAACTCAGTAGTGTCATATTATAACATCTATTTAAATATTTAAAAATTCTTATTAATGTATCGATGTATCGAAGTATCGATTTTTTTCGATACATTTAAGAAAACTGACCTTAGCGATACCGATAAATCGATACTTTTGTCAAGTAGCTAAAGCGATACCGATACCGATACAAAAGTATCGATCGATACGTATCGGCGATACATGTATCTAGATACTGCCCATCACTGCTAATGATCAAAAAATGATGAGAGTCAACACTTACTCAGGGAACGACAACATTAATTGTAATAACAGAGACCATTCGTTACCAAGGGCGAGGTGCCGTTAACCTCTCCTTTGCCTTCTGCGTCAGGGGAGAGACGTTCGGGTATTTATATGCCTCCCTCAGTATCTAGTTCCCTCCCCTGCCACCGAAGAAGTGGGGATACAAGAGCCCATCAGGTTACAAACACAGCCTACAGACCTCCTTTAAGTCATGCTTCTTCTCACCAATACAGAATAGGGGAGGAGGCAATCCGTCCTAAATCAGACGAACCCCTCCCCTGGGAGATCGAGTGAGGAAGAAGATGGTTGGTGAATGGTCAATAAACGTAGTTCAAGAAGGACGCCACAGACGGTAGTCGCGGAGGACCACCCGTGAGGAACCTTACCCTCTTTTTTGAGCAAATTCAGTTCTCGAATGAGGAATGCGATACTCGTCACACGTGGAAGAAATTTGTGGTGAATACTGACCTGTTAATTATTAGACCGGCCGCACATAGGATCCTCTTGCGACTCACGACTGACGACTCGGGTCGTGACGACTCAAGTCGCGTGTGATTTTACATTGAAAGAATGGGACCCCCGCACACTGCAGCGACAGCGACGAGATTCTCCAGAATAAAAACTATTATCATTATCATATTATTATTATATATATATATAAAGGGGTGGGGGCGAAAGTAGTCGTAGTTTATTGGAAGAGTGTCTATAAAGTGAATAATTTACCAGGTAAATTTTGGGCATTCAAGGAACGGGACCACAACCTTAATGTTGAAAAAGATTCCGTGATTTTTCTCTCAAGTTCATTAGGTTGAAATGATAAAAATAGAGAAGTTATTAGGGTTTATTGAGTGATCAGCAGACTATTCCGAAATAGTAAGGGGACGACAAGTCCGATGGGAAAGCCCCCCCCCCCCCCCCCCGTGTTTATCGATTCTCCGTTTTAGTCGCATGTCGGTTTGGCCCACGTAGGGGGGCATTAACACTCCGCACACGCTTAAAGATATAATTATAAAGATATATATCACGGATGACCTGACAAGCGAAGGGAGGCGTTCCTTATGGCGGTAGAAATTATAGATGGAGTAGGAATTATTGTTAATAAATCTAAAACAACATTGAGGGAAAGATTGACAGGACACTACGAGTAGGCCTATTCATTTCGTCATTGGTACGGCCAAGAAAAGGAAGTTTGATATACATCTTTAATTTAGCAAGCAGTAGGAAATGAATGTTGGTGCTGTAAAAGGTTTTGGAGGAAAACTGTTGAGAGAATTTTCAATAGATGTATTGGGTATTGGTTAGGGCGGATCGAAAATGAGGTTTTTAAACCTTTTTTCGAAATTCAAATATGGCTAGTGCGGAAAATATGTGGATGCTATAGATAATGACTGTGCATAAATATTAGTCCTGCGAAATTATATCTTCAGGTGCCACAAAGCCGTCGAAAAAAGTGAAATATAATGATTTTCTTATATTCTGCATTAGTACAATAACTGAAACTTACTTGTTATTATTATATATTAAGTGTTCCAATTACCAAAATAGTTACTGAATTACGCAGCTCTTAGTTTATTTAGATCAATGTTCTTTTGATTAATGATCTAAATAATCCAGAACTCACCACGAGGAGGTGGCTGCGTGTCGAGCTCCACCCATGCCCTCCCAACCACCCATCCTTGCGCATGTTTTTTTCTATTAACGTTTTATTTAAACTTTATATTCAGCTTTACTTTCGAATGATGGCATTTTTTTACGTGACTGAAGTGTTGATCTTATGAAGCCATCTCGCGCGTTCAATCCAAATACTTTTGATGATGCTTCAGTCACTAATTTTACCATTTTTTCTACTACTTGTGTATGACAAGGGAATTTCTCGAATGGAGGGGTACTCTTGTTTTCTATGAATTCTTCAATCTCATTTTCTGTCAGGTGTCTTGTCACAGGTGGTTCAGTGACAATGCATTTTTGCCAATTAATTAAATCAGTATAATCAGTAGCTTCAAATTGAATAACAGGTACTGTGAAACGCCTCACAACTTTTTCCTTGTTTGTTTGCCTTGCTTTCTTTATTCGCCTCCACGCTAATTCTCTTATGGCGCTGCGGTCATCATGAATCATTGATGCTAGAATATTTTCTGGATTTGCAAAAAATGCATTTCTTTGTATGACAGGGTTTACAATATCATTTACTTCGTCATTCAGTGTTCTTGTTAGTTCAATAGTTTTGAAAACATGTTTTGAGCCATTGACAAAAGACGTACTTTGCTTAATAGAAAACCACATTGGGATGTAGACCTTCATTATAAAAGAAGCAATGTTCATGAGGTTCTCAGATGGACTTACAGTTGAAACGTATAGACGAAGCAAACGATTTGCTGTAGTCAGCCATCGTGAATGTGCCATTTTGCCTGGACTACGATGAGCAAGATCTGGAGAGCAATATCCCTTTGTTATGGCCTGATGAATATCAATTAGATATTTTTGGTCGGTGCTAAGATCTTCACAGTCTACAGTTGGTTCCTCAGCATCAATCCTTTCAAACTCGACAATAGGAAGACTCTCACAGTTCTCTAATTCCCTGCCAATAGGACCGGTGAATCCGCGGGGGCCAGATGTTTTTCCATCCAGCTTTGCAACTAAATGGCGTAATGGCAATTCATTGGCATGGAGCTGGCACACTAAATGTTGAACTGGCTTCTTCAGCTTCAATTCTATAAGCCTTATAACGCCTCCCTTTTCTCCAGTGTTGACTGCTGCACCATCGCATCCAATGGCAACAAGGTTTTCCAGGTTCATGTCATTATTTCCAATATACTCAAACATTCCTTTACATATTTCTTCAGCTGATCCAGAATTCACAGAATAATGGCCCAAATAATCTGAACCAGGTTCTCTCACTAAAGTGATATGTTCTTCTGTTACCTTTTTCTGATATACTTTGGACTCTTTTTTTTTCTTGGAAGAGTGTAGAATCTTTTCGACCATCAAAATAGATTCCTCTGATTGGGACCTGATTTTGATCTTTCATAATTTCTGATCTCTTCTTTTGTCTTTCTCTTCTGATTTTACTCCTATCCACTACTTCAGATGTATTGTCAATAGAAACTTCTCCAATATCTTGCAATACTGCACTAACAATGAATGCTGCAGCTCGATCTAAAACTGCAGTCCTGTCACAAGCAGTAGCCACTGAAGGTAGATTTGTAGTTTTCCTTTTCTTGAATAATTGTTCTTCAGGTTGTTCGAGCTTTCTCTTCGAGCTAACTGGCTCTGGAAATGTATCGTCTGATATTTCGCCAGATTCACTTTCACTATTTGATGTCGATGATGATAATTCAATATTTGTATCCTGCAATTTCTCCTGTGAAGATTCTTTGGTGAGCCTCACAGCTTCTTTTTGCTTTCTTAGCAACGTAGATGCTTTTTTCTTTGAGAGTGTAATATCTACTCTATCAATAAACAGTTTTCTTTCACTCCTTTGATCTAAGAGGAACGTCACTTCTTCCTTTGGAACCGTTTTTTCTTTGGGACAAGAACATTGTGTTAGTACTTTGCACTTGCACGCTGCAATGTCAAAAAGTTTCGTGTGTGCTTCTTTTTTGAACATATCAATCTTTGCTTTGTAAGCTTCAGAATTTTTTCTGCTTTGGTATGGCTTCATAATGACACGATACTTTTCGTGGTAGCTTCTGAACATTGTTTCAATTCGCCTGTCTGACAGAATTGGGACGGAAGCACTTTCCCAAATTGTTTTCAATTTATCAACAACTTGTTCTAATATTCGAGATATTGAAGGATCTTTATTAGTATTCTGTTTTAAATCGTTTCTTACAAACAAGTAATATTTAAAAACTCCTTCGTATGTAGGAAGATTCCTGTGCCACAAATCTTCCCCCATACCAAACATGGGGCACTCAGTTGAGGCCCTGGTTGATTTTGCACAAACTCGAGACATTTTGAAAATATACAAATCTGAAAAAGAAAGAGCTAATATCAATTATACGTTAATTTCAGTTAATAGTACATGGCAAACTTAGGGCAACACAATACAGAAATGCAAAATATATAAGAAATATAGTTTAGACTCTCTGAGTAACGCCAACAACAGAATACCCACCTGCTACGAGAGCGACAGCTACGCTGAACCGAGGTACTCACGTGACAGCTGAGTGAGCTGACTATAGAAAACTGTTTTTAGGGAATAGAAACTTTTTTTAAAGGTTGACTGAGCTATTTTTATACAAGTGTGAATAAATTCTTGTCTATTGTGCATCGTGGACTCTTCTGTAATTATTGGTTAAAATCTGCTTTTTCAATTTTTTCAATATTGAAGGTCATTGTGGCACCTGAAGATATTAATGTTATGATTTTAAATTTATACCAGCTTATTTCCTCACCTCCACACACATTTTCCACACTAGCCAATTTGAAAATTCGAAATATGAGTTTTTCACTCCGCCCTAGTATTGGTTATGCTCAAAGAACTGATGGAGGTGACTGATTTCCCTAGGGAACAAGAGTCAATCTGAGCTAGAGATCTGGACGGGCCGATATTTTAGGTCCCGTACCCGTCCCGTGTCCGTCAATATTTCCGGAGCCCCGCCAGGTCCGGCCCCGCCCGTTGTGTTTCATGACAAAGTCTGTACCCGGCCCGGTCCGTTCTTTTGTGGTCTTTTGAAATAATGAAAATTTATTTTTTACAATTTTTGAAAGCTTGTTAGCTACTTAGCAGTAAAATAAAGAATATTTCACCAATACAATTTAATAAAGTTCTTACCTTTGGAATTTTATAAATTGTCGTATAAATTGGTGTACCGTCATGAAATTAACTTTTTTGAATGGCTGCTCAAAATCGATTGGTAACGAAAGTTATAGTTAAAAATTTAACATAGACTAATATTTTGAAAAAAATCCTTTTTCTTTTAATGTAATTTAAAAAATATTATGAAAAATTGTTTCACGATATTCAAATTGTACTTCAGTGCATGCATGCTCCTATAATAATATGATGCGCATTAGCCGGCCCGTACCCGGCCCGTGTCTACTTTGATTAAACATAGGTCCGCCCGTACCCGGCCCTATCTACTTTGATGTCCATCGGCCCGCCCGTATCCCGCCCGCGGGTCGGGCAGGGTACGGGCCTACAGACTTACCCGTACCCGTGCAGATCTCTAATCTGAGCCAATATGATAAGCCCGGTGTATTTTACACGTAATGTGAGGTATTTTTAAAACGAATAGATGGTAAAAAAATACACCGGACCTATCGGAATTATTATTATTATTATTATTATTATTATTATCATCATCATTATCATTATCATCATTATCATTATCATTATTATCTAAACAATATCATAGCAAAATGAAATGAAATAAATTGAAAGTTACTTGATAAAGTCAGTTTTTTTCTGAAATTGGTTTCTTCGAGTTTATACAGAAAATTGATACTGAAGGGGAAAATTGATACCGAAGGAGAAACTTAAAAAATCTGAAAATTTTATTGTTGTTACGTAATGTAAAAAAAAAATTGTTGATTCAATTTCGTTTTGTGGGTTCACTTGCATTATAAATGCGAGTGTTTATATTAAATTTATATACAGTGCCTTCCATTTTTATATTAAAATAGTGCCAATATACTGTGTGTGTGTGTGTGTGTGTGTGTGTGTGTGTGTGTGTGTGTGTGTTGTGATATAACTCAATTTTGGCACCTTTTCGTAGGTAAGAGATGGGGACGGTGCCAAGTAACCTGTACAAATCTTATAATCATGATGCCGCTGCATATCTATTTTGCTCTTATCTATTTTATGCAACAAGGAGAGGCCAAGGGCAAACGGCAACAAAACTGGCTCTCCCTCCCCCCCAATTTTCCGAAGGAAAAAAAGAGAGCCGAAATCAAGGTCTCCGAGGTTCTTAAAAACGATGGATTACTTTTTTAATTTTGAAGAGATTGTAAAGTGTGTAAGATTTATGTATGTGTGGTGGATAATAGAGGGAGAAGAGTGTGTTTGAGAGCATGCTGGACTGTTCATAGGGTAGATGGTTTACATGCTTAAGCGGCTTACATGCCAATCTCAAACTAAATACATCTGCGCTGGTTACCTTTCTCTTAATTCTACTGTACTGACCACCCAAAATTCTTTGACTATCTCACTTCCAAAGTGGAGTACATTCTATACCATTCTTTCTTTGCAGAAATCTCCATTTTAGGAGATTTCAATGTTCACCACCACCACCACCTTTGGCTTTCCTCCCATCTCACTAACATCCCTGGTAAACTTGCTTACAACTTTTCTGTCCTAAATGACCTGGAGCAGATTGTACAACAACCTACTCGTATCCCCGATCGCCTTGGAGATAAGCCCAACATTATGAATTTTGTCTCACCTCTCACCCTTCTTCTTACTCTGTCAAACTTTTTTCTCAGTTCCGTCCTCCTCACAATCTTATCTGTTTCTTGTCCTATCGCTCCAATCCGGCCTTTGGCACTTTGGCGCCGCTGATTGGGAGTCCCTAAGGCAGTTTTCTTCTGTGATTTCCATGGAGTGATTACTGCTTCCGTGGCCGGGGCCCTTCTGGGTGTGCTGAGCGTATCATGGAGGTGATTCTCTCGAGCATGGAGGCGTACATTCCATATCTATTCCTACTACTAATGCAAAAAAAACTTAGTTTAACTTTACTTGTTCTAATGTTATCCGCAACAGAGAAGAGTCTTTCAGAAGGTACCGTCGCCATCCAACTCCTGACTCTCACTCAGTTTATATTTCTGCCCGGAATCGTGCAAAATATTTCTTCGACTCGCCAAAAATTCTTTCATCCAACAAAAATGTGAAGACATTATCTAATTCTAATTCTTCTCGCTCTTTCTGACATCTAGCTAAGAACCTATTCAACAACTTTACTTTCTCTTCTTTCCCTCCTCTTTTCCATTCTGACGGCTCTGTTGCCGTCTCTCCTCCTGACAAAGCTGAACTCTTTGATCAAACTTTCGCTTCCAACTCAACCATAAACGATTCCGGTGCTGTTCCTCCATCTCCTCCTCCCTCTGACTTTATTATGTCTGAAACTAAAATCCTTTCCAAAGATGTTCTTTCTGCCCTATCTGTGCTCAATTCTAAGAAGGCGTACGGTCCTGATGGTGCTCCTCCTGTTGTTCTTAAGAACTGAGCTTCAGTGCTGACACCCTGCCTAGGCAAACTCTTTCGTCTTTGTCACTCATTGGTACGTTTCTTCCTGCTGGATGTTCGCTGTCATTCAGGCTGTCCCAAAGAAAGATGACCGCTCTCAGTCCTCCAACTATCGCCCAATTGCTTTGATTTCTTGCCTTTCCAAAGTTTTTGAATCTATCCTTAATAGGAGGATTCTTAAACAATACCTCTTCTCACAATCTTCCAGCGTCAAGGTTCCGTAAGGGACGTTCTACTGGCGATCTTTTTGCATATCTCTCCTTTCTGGATTTTGGTGAAACTTTTGTTATTGCGATAGACATATCAAAAACTTTTGATAGAATGTGGCACAAATCTTTAATTTTGAAGCTGCCCTCCTTCGGTTTCTATCCATCTATCTGTACCTTCACTTCTAATTTCCTTTCTGGCCGATCTATAGCTGCGGTTGTAGATGGCCACGGTTCTTCTCTTAAAGATATCAAGAGTGGTGTTCCTCAGGGTTCTGTCCTGTCAGCCACTCTTTTCTTTTTATTTATTAATGATCTTTTAATTCTCACTTCCTGACCTATTCACTCCTATGCCGATGATTCCACTCTTCACTTCTCCACCCCCTTCCCAAAGCGTTCTTCTCAAAAGTCACTCAATGATTTGCGTCGGACGGCTATGGAGCACCTGACCTCTGATCTTTCTGCTATTCCTCCATCTGTCTACTCCTCACAATCTTCCACACGACTATCTCCTTACCTTACAATACACAACTGAATCCTTCCTCTTCTCTTAACATTATTGGCGTTTCCTCTACTCGTGATCTTTCCTGGAAAGATCACATATACTCTCTCTCCAAAACAGCTTCTAAGAGGTTAGGTGTGCTGTACCGCTTCCTCAGTTTTTTCACTCCCACTCAGTTGCTGTCTCTGTACAGGTGTCTCGTCCGCCCCTGTATAGAGCATGCTTCTCGTGTATGGGGTGGCTCAACCCACACAGCTTTACTTGACCGGGTGGAATCAAAGGCTTTTCATCTCATCAATTCCTCACCTATTACTGACTGTCTTCAATCCCTCTCTCTCTCTTCGCCGCAATGTTGCCTCTTTACTATCGCTGTTATAACGAACACTGCTCTTCTGAACTCTCTAACTGCGTGCCTCCTCCTCACGCAGTACCAGACTTTCGACACTTTCTCATTCGTTCTCTATCGAACTCTCTAACGCGAGGGTTAATAGATATTTTCAATCTTTCATCTACTCAACCTGTGAAATCTGGAACAATCTTCCTCAATCTATCTTTCCCCTTATCTATGATCTCCAATCTTTCAAAAGCAGAGTGTCTAGACATTTCCAAAAACCTAGACCTTGATTTTGGCTCTCTTCTTCTTCTATGGGGGGGGCGCGTTTGCGGACATTCCCCCTTGGCCCCTCCTTCCTGCATAAAAAAACTATATACACACACACACACACACATATATATATATATATATATATATACAGGGTGTAACGAAAAGTCCGTCCTCATAGGGACATAAGCTATAAGAGAATTGAACCAGAAAACAGTTTTAACTATGCATTACAAACAATACAATCAACTTATTAATTAACTTCAGCATGTACTGGATTAATTGATAAGTTGATTGTATTGTTTGTAATGTAGTTAAAACTATTTTCTCGTTCAATTCTGTTATAGCTTATTCCCCTGTGAGAACGGGCTTTTTGTTACACCTTGTATATATATATATATATATATATATATATATATATATATATACAGTATATAAAGGGTGTTCCAGAAGTCTTTGAGGGGTTTTATTTGGCTATAACCTTTTTGTTTGGGGATCAAATAAAAAAAAAAAGGTTTGTAACACTTGAAAATATATTTATTGCGATTTTAATTACAAATTTAATATCTGGTGAAAATCTTAATTTTCATTGCGTAAATCGAAAATCGCATTAGCGTACGTTATCCGACTCCGATGATCTTGTGGTTTAATTTCTTGAGCAATTTGAATTTTGTACGGGTAAAGATTGATATCCTCTCTTAAAATTCGATGTAAGGAACTTCTTGAAATGTTTAATTCCCGCCTGCGTCGTCGGACTGATGTGGATTTTCCTCAACGCTTTCACGAACTATCTCAATCCGAGTTGGACTTCGCCTTGTCCGAGGACGCCCAGTCCGTGGTTCGTCTCCCTGACCCTTTCCCATACGGAATTTAGCGGCGTACCGTCGAATAGCTCGATCAAAACGTTGAAGTTTAATCAAAAAGCTCTTTGAACGGCAACGATGGAAGAGTTGCTTGTCAAATAAAGTTCCACAATAGCCACTCTTTGTTGTACTGTCCACCATTCTATTTTCATTAATGGCAGCAACGGTACTTTAATTGAGAAAGAAAACTAAATAAATTAATCAAAAAAGAAAAATGTTATAGCCAAATAAAACCCCTCAAAGACTTCTGGGATACCCTGTATATGAAATTCTTTGTACGATGTAAAAATACTCTTTCCTTAACTGTTTACAAAATGTGTGTCGCATAAAAATAGAGCAAACAGAAGCCGTAACCATGACAACTGACCTGTAACATTTCTCTTTTAATAATAACACAAAAAACAATAATACAATTATTAAAATATTAATAAATTAATAATAATAATAAATTAAATAATAAATTAAATAATAAATAAAAATAATAAATTAAAATTTACCTAAATTTACATTTCCGATAAAAAGGGGAAAAAACATTTGATATTCAACTTAACTTCAATTAATGTCTAAAATAGGCAGAATGAAATGCATTCTTTCTGGAGAGAAAAAAGAAATAAATTTCGCTTTCATCTTTTTATAATTTGAGAAATATAAAATTTTATGTTAAAATATTAAAATTTTGTATTTCATTTAAAAAAAAAAAAAATACGTCATTTCCCCTCAGATTTATATTTTTAACTTTTACAAAGGGAAATAATTTTTAGGATTTACACACACACATATATGTTAACCCCCCCCCCTTTATGGCCCTTTGTCGGTTCGGATTCGAAGGGGGTTCTAGTTAGGAGGCTGCAACGGATGCTTCTTCTTTATACTTTTCTATAATTCTTTTCGGTCGCCTTAGGGGGTCGACACTCTGTTAATTCTTTTCTTTCTGCTTATTAATTCTTCTCTTTTTATAATTATCGACTTTTCTGACTAAGTTCTGAAGCGAGCACGGCTCGAAGGAAAAAGATAAAAACTTCTTAAAGTGTAGTTTACTTCTTAAAAATTACAGTTGGTACTCTGAATTACAAGGGGTAGAGGTTCGACCTCTTTCGACCATGGCTCAGGCCGGAATCTAAAAATACTTAAGTTAAGGAGGCAAGGGGCCTCTGCCCCCTCCCGACGAAGTGCTAATCTGAAGAAGTCTAATGAGAAGAGCAATCTAGAAGTGCCTTAAATGAAGTCCTATAATGAAGTGAAGTATTTTACAAATATACGTATAATATAACTTAAATGTTTTGGGGGAGAACAGTTGAAGGTTAAATTTCCCCCCTTTTTTTTTAAACACATGATCAGATGTTTTTTGAAAGATTTCAACTAAAAACAATAAAAAAATATAAAAATAAAAAAGAACAGTAGTATCGCCGATTCGACAATTATGGAGGCGATATAATTTCGTATTAGCACATAAGCACAATTTTGAGTACATGACTGAGTACGTATTAATTTTGGTTCATTACAATTACGATTACAATTATGGATTACAACTACCAATTAATTCATATTCACTTATTATTGTTTTAATTACAATTCCATTAAAGTACATTCTTACATTATAAATTAAATCATTACATTTAATTAGTTTCACTGAAGTACATTACAAGTTATTGTTCATTACAGTTTCATTAAAGTACATTACATCAATTACATTATATTAAAGGATTACATTTAATTACAATTTTAGCAAATTGTTAATTGACATATCTACTACTGAAATAATATGTTATAATGTTATAAATTCGAATCAAAGCGAAAGGAGACCTTTTTTATCTTAGAAGCGTTCAAATTATGCTGGGATGAGTGGAATTTCTGATAATAACTTACTAAGCATTGTCTAGAGTTCACCTCGGGAGGTCAAATAATTAAAAATAAAAATGAAAAAAATAATACGAGAACGTTTTCGAACGAAGGCAAAAGTTTTGCGTTTCATAGATTGACACGAGTAAAAATAGACTGATAAGTTGATAGGGCATAAGTAGACAATAGGTAGATGAATGAATAAGTAATAAAATTAATAAAGGATAGCGGTCAAGCTAAAATATGGACGTATGGGGCGGGGATATGGTCGAATAATAGTTATATTTATACTACATAACATAAATAATGACTTCTATAGGGTGTACAGTTTTTATTATGATGATATATAAATTTTCATACATTGAATACTAGAGATATGATGAAGGGAAATTAATGACGGGAAAATGTGACGTCATAGTTATTGAATTTGTACGTAGAGTACGAATCATTGTTAGGAAGATTTACAAGAACGAATTAGAGACACAGAGTGGGAACGTAAAGGGAATAAAGTTATTTTGTGACGTCATAGTGTATAAGTCATTATTACAAAAATCGAAATTTTACCCAAAACTCGCTTCTGCGATTTTGGCTTCTAACGTAAAAATGGACATTCGAACATAAAACTATTGTTCATTGTTCGTTTTTTACATATATATATTTTTTTTTTCTTTTAATTGAATGAAATCGTAATATTTTTAAAGTTTTTTAAACAAAATATATAATTTTTTTTTAAATTTTAAGCAATTTTTAAAATTTTTTAAAAAAATTCGTTGACAATTGAGAAAAATTGTCACGTTTTGTTTAATTTTTTTTTCCCGAGCAGTATGTAGAACAGTATATAATGGGTAGGTGAAGGGAGGTGTTAGCTGTCAATGGATGGACAGTACTTTAGCAATAAACTTTCCACTCGCTATCTGAACTTCATAGACGAAAATAATCTACATTTTTGCAACTTGTTCTTAACGACTGTATTTCAAAGGAAATAAACTTATATATATATATATATATATATATATATATATATGAATAGAAACGACATAAGTATTAAGGAACGTTTCTGCACACGAGGAGGAGAGATAACGAATAAATGAAAAATGAGGCGAACCGCCCGGGAATCGAACCCAGGGCCTGGGTTCGATTCCCGGGCGGTTCGCCTCATTTTTCATTTATTCGTTATCTCTCCTCCTCGTGTGCAGAAACGTTCCTTAATACTTATGTCGTTTCTATTCATTTATATACTGCGTGGTCATTGCAGTTATATGCATATATATATATATATATATATATATATATGTGTGTGTGTGTGTGTATATATATATATATATATATATATATATATATATATATATATTTGGTGTAACTGAACAAAGAACTAAACAAAAGGATGAGATACATATTTTTTTAAAAATATTATAATATGTATTTATATTTTATTGAAGTTATTTTTAACTTACAGGGTGTTCACAATATCTTATCACCCCAGTAAAATACTAACTTATTTTCGTTTTACTTTCAGACCCATTTGAACATGAGCGTTGATCATGGACCCAGGTACTAGCCAATATGCGTTGTTCAATCCTATAGTTGCTGCTACCACGCATATCAAATGGGTCTGAAAGCAAAACGAAAATCAGTTAGCATTTTACTCTGGTGACAAGACATTGTGGACACCCTGTACATTGAAACAGAACTGTGTGCTATTTTACCAAACTGAGATACACACTGAATCGTATGATAAATAGGGAGTGTCGAGTGTATCTTTCATGACTTTGATAACCGATCGTCCATTATAAGAATTTACATATTCCTTCGTAGCTGAACCAAAGTGAAAATGTTGCAAGTTCTCAGCCCTGATGGAAGCGTTAACCTTTAATGGTGGCATATTTTCATGCCATATTTTGGTCCAACTTGTCATTTATTATTTTCTGCTAAAAAAATACATTTGATAGTTATCATTTTCAGATGGTAAACCTGAATGAAAATGTAATTTAAATTGTGTTAAAAGGCGGAAAATACACAATTACACCCAAAACAAATACTTTGTTACAACAGTCAAATAAATGATAAAGGCATTGCCAAACAATCCCACTAATTACTAGTTTCAAACTACGCAATAATTGCGAGATAAGTACTGTATGTTATGTTGTTCTTGTGAGAAATTTTTTTTAATTAAGGAAGGAGGGGCCAAGGGCGAATGCCGCAAAACCTCGCCCCCAACAGAGGAAAAAGAGAACCAAAATCAAGGTCCAGGGCTTTCGAAATGCCTGGACACGCTGCGCTTGAAAGATTGGAGGTCAAAAACAGGAGGAAAGATGAATTGAAGAAGATTGTTCCATAGTTCACAGGTTGAGTAGATGAAAGATTGAAAATATTGATTGACCCTTAAGTTAGAGAGTTGGATAGAAAAGGAATGAGATTATGTCGAAAGTCTGGCGCTGCGTGTTCTCCGTAAAAGAGGAGGCATGCAGTTAGAGAGTTCAAAAGAGTAGTGTCCGTTATACTAGTCATAGTAAAGAGAGAGTGAAGCAACATTGCGGTGAAGAGAGAGAGATTGAAGACAATCAGTGAGAGGCGGGGAATTGATGAGACGAAAAGCCTTTGATTCCACCCGGTCAAGTACGGCTGTGTGGGTTGAACTACCTCACACATGAGAAGTATACTGCATACAGGGGTGAACAAGACCCCTGTACAGAGACAGCAACTGAGTAGGGGTGAAGAAACCGCGGAGGCGGTACAGCACAACTAACCTCTTAGAAGCTGTTTTGGAAAGAGAGTATATGTGATCTTTCCAGGAAAGATCACGAGAAAAGGAAAGGCCAAGAATGTTAAGAGAAGAGGAAGGACTCAGTTGTGTATTGTTGAATGTAAAGGGATAGTCGTGTAGAAGACTGTGACGAGTAGACAGATGGAGGAATTGAGTTTTTGAGACATTGAAAGCCACAAGGCTTTCTCTGCCCCAATCAGATCTACAGATCTACAGAAGCTAAGGCTAACAAAGACCCTAAGATCCACTCTAAGGTTAGCCCGAGAGAAAGAAGAGAGTAGAGGGTTAAAGAAGAGAATAGTGAGTTAAAAGAAGAGAATAAGGGGTTAAGTAAGTTGCAAAACCTATCATTCGTGGGTTAACATTCATTCAGAAAAAGAGAGAGAAAGACTCACCATCATCATCCGCCAGCCACTGCCGACAAGTCGGAAAAATAGTCGAAGAGAATAGGAAAGGGGTGAAAGATGAAAAGAAGTAAAATAAGAACGTTTACAAACCAGGCAAACACAATCTTAACTCAAACACTGTCATACCATGCAAACTACAGACATGCAAGTAGAGAGAGGATAAGAAAAGAACCAAAAAAAAAGTATGAAGAGTATAACAGATATTCAAATATAGCAGAAAGATCAGAGGTTAGGTGTTCCATAGCCGTCCGACGCACTGCTGTGAGGGACGCTTTGGGAAGCTGGTGGTGGAGAAGTGAAGAGTGGAATCATCGGCGTAGGAGTGAATAGGTCAGGAAGTTCGAATTAAAAGATCATTAATAAATAAAAGGAAAAGAGTGGGTGACAGGACAGAACCCTGAGGAACACCACTGTTAATAGCTTTAGGAGAACAACAGTGGCCATCTATAACTGCAGCTATAGATCGGCCAGAAAGGAAATTAGAGATGAAGGCACAGATAGAAGGATAGAAACAGAAGGAGGACAGTTTTGAAATTAAAGATTTGTGCCACATTCTATCAAAAGCTTTTGATATGTTTATCGCAATAGCAAAAGTTTCACCGAAATCCAAAAAGGAGGATAACCAAATGTCAGAGAGATATGCAAAAAGATCGGCAGTCGGGCGTCCCTTGCGGAACCCATACTGGCGATTTGAAAGATTGTGAGAAGAGAGGTGTTTAAGAATCTTCCTATTAAGGATAGATTCAAACACTTTAGAAATGCAAGAAATCAAAGCAATTGGACGATAGTTGGAGGGTTGAGAGCGGTCACCCTCCTTTGTGACAGGCTGAATGAAAGCGAACTCTCAGCAGGAAGGAAAAGTACCAGATGAAAGAGTTTACCTAGGCAGGGTGTCGGCACTGAAGCACAGTTCTTAAGAACAACAGGAGGGACACTATTAGGACCGTACACCTTCCTAGAGTTGAGCCCAGATAGGGTAGAAAAAACATCTTCAGAAGAGATTCTAATTTCAGACGTAATTAAGTCAGAGGGAGGAGGATATTACTGAAATGGGTCAACTAACCATTTATAATTTGGGTTAAAGCGTTCACTATAGCGTTCAAAGCTTTGAAATAAAGTATTTTATTTATATATATATATATATATATATATATATATACATATATATGTGTGTGTGTGTGTGTGTGTGTGTAATTCTCAGGGTCACAACTAAATCTGACGAATTGGCGTGGTTTATCAGATCAGCCAAATTGACCAATTTATTGATATTAAAAGAGTGCAGAAAACAAATAATATAATATATATATATAATATATATATATATATATATATATATATATATATATATATTAGTGGTGGACCGGATGTCAGTTTTTCAACATCTGCGGGTGCGAATTTTTAATTTCAATATCCGCGGATGCGGATATTTAGTTAATCTATCAATATATTATAGAATTATGAGTATATGACATAATTTTTCAAATTTCGTAATATTACTATTATGGGAGGCAATGCATAAGAATTAAAATTAATATTAATGTTTTCATTATGATAAAAATAATAACTTTCTCAAGAGTTTCAGCCACAGAAAATTCAATGAAACAAGTTTCATTCAATTTTCTGTGCTACCACGTATTTATATTTTGAGGTTTATATATTTGTTTGTTCATTAATAATTAATATCCGCAGTCAGAAGTGCGGATGCGGATGTTAAAAATGATGCGGATGCGGATATCCGGTCCACCACTAATATATATATATATATATGTATGTATATATATATATACACCTCGGTGGTGTAGCGGTTAGCGTCGCTGACTACGAATTTATCGTCCCCGGGATTGAGACCCGGTGACGGCTGGCGGCGCGCAGCCAAACCCAGCTGCTCATCCTTCCACACAATAAAAGAAAGTTGTTGATAGATAAATGGGTACCCTGGGTAGCCTTGTGGTTAAGACGCTGGGCTGCTGGTGGGGCGTGGTTCGGCTTCCACGTTAAACTGTAGGTCTAAAGTGGAGTGAAAAACGTGACCTTCGTCAGAATGAACAATTCTGGCGGAAGCAAACCAAAGGTTAACCAAAAAGAGAGAGAGAGAGAGAGAGAGAGAGAGAGAGAGAGAGAGAGAGAGAGAGAGAGAGAAGCTAAATATTGTAAATTTCAGGTGAAAATAGAAACACGAGAAAATAAGTTAATTAATTGTAAATACATTTTAGTTATTTTAACCCAAATTGGATTGAAATAAGCTCCAACCCAAAAGCAGTTAAGACCTTATTTACTTCGTTTTAAACTTTTACCTAGGCGGGTATAATAATAATTTCAATTATACTTAATGAGAGAGACACTATTTGACATTATGGCTTCGCCGTGGCGTATCGCAGCACCACTTTCCTTTCGATCAGCGAACTTAAAAGCGACGTTGGAATTGTTCTGTATTAGGATGCCTGACCTTTCTTCTGCTTTCAGATGATGTGACGACCCCTACATAAAATTGTAGGTACTTTCCCGTTATATGAACTTTGCCGTTACGAGGGACGTTAAATAATTCCCAAATACAGGGTTTCCACAAAAGAATTATATATATATATATATATATATATATATATATATATATATATACACAGTGGTGGGCACCGTTAACCAAAAAGTTAACTTCGATAACGATAATCCGTTAACCCCAATTTTTAACTCCGATAACGATAATCCGATAATTTTACTACAAAGTTAACGGAAGTTAACGATAATCCGTTAACGATAACTATTTCTTTACTAACATTTTAAAAAAAATCAAGGAAAAAAGCTTTAAAACCCATAGAAAATGTTTATTTATGCAAAATCCAACAATAAATAGGTATTTAACTGTATTTTTATCAAGTTTTGCAACTTTTTTGCTTAATAACTTTTTTTTTATTTTTAATAAAAAATGTACTGATTACATATTTTGAAGCCCTTGTAACCACTAACCATTAACTAAATTTTAATTTACCAGAGAATTATTATGGCGGGAACTGAAAGGTAAAATTAAATTTTAGGCACATTTATTAAAGACTATGACACAATGTGCTGGTTGCCCTTCAGAAAGACCAACTTCTCAAAGTTAGGCCCAACTGCCAGTCTTGACCTCTTGGGCCTCAGGATGTCCTTGCCGAGAGAGAAGAGCCGTTCCACTGCGGCAGAGGACGGAATTGGCAGACTAAAGTTATGGCGGTTTGAATTCATTCGCGGAGCGGTGATCTTCCGTGAATGACTCCTCGCAGTTAACGTGTTAACGGACTTTAACAGACTAAATATCGAGTTATCGGAAGTTAACTGGTCCGATAACGATAAATGGAAATTAACTTCCGTTAATAGTCCGTTAAAAAAAGTTAACTTCGTTAATTAACTGTTATCGGATTAACGCTTTAGTGCCCAACACTGTATGTATATATATATATATATATGTATATATATATATATATATATATATATATATTTCTTACCTTTCTTACCAGGCGCCTGGTAGACCTAAAGCGGTCTGTCAGTTGGGAGCCCTCGGACGAGACACCTCCATGCCTCACGATCTCCACACATCAAGTTCGCCCGTTGGAGACTGATTCCACACTTCTCGACAGCACTCTTGATGTTATCCATCCATCGGATCTTGGGTCTTCCAACTGGTCTTCTGTTTTGAGGGGCCCATTCCAGCATTCTTCTTGCTGTCCTTTCCATCGGCATTCGTTGGACATGCCCCTACCATCTCAGTTGGTTCCTCTCAAAATTCTCATTAACCGAAGTTACACCCAATCGCCTTCTTATTTCAGTGTTCCTTATTTTATCCAATCTACTTACTCCTCCTATCAATCTCAGAACCCTCATTTCAGCTGCTTGCAGTTTTCCCCTCGTCCTTGTGGTTAGGGCCCAAGTCTCGCTGCCGTATAGTAAGATTGGTTTCAATATTGTTGAGTATATATGCGTCTTTACCTTTTTAGGGATGTTTTGGTCTTTCAATAAGGGGTACAGGAAGGAAACATTCCTGCTATATTTAGCAATTCTTTCATTCACCTCTGTATCCATACCCGCATCATTTGCTATCACACTACAAAGGTATTTAAATGTGTCCGTCTTTTTCATTTCTCTTCCCCCCAACAAAGATTCCATCCTCGTTCGCTCCCCTCGTTACCACCATATATTCAGTTTTATCATAATTCAGTTTCAGTCCATACTCCCTCAATCTCTCATCCCACCTCTGCATAATTCTCTCCAGGGATTGTGCTGTGTTAGTCCCAACAGCCATATCATCAGCATATCCAAAAATTTCTATTTCCTCTTCAATTTCCTCAGTTATGTGTTCCATAACCCTGTTGATGTAGGCAATAAATAAAATGGGTGACAGAACACTCCCTTGTTTAACTCCTGTACTTACATCAAACCATTCCTCCGATCCCACCACCGTGCTCTGGGAGACCCTATAGATGCTCATTACTGCTCTCAGAAGCTTGGGTGGCACTCTCTCACTCAAAACCACCTACAGCTTCTCCCTGGGCACACTATCAAATGCCTTCTCCAGATCCAAAAAACATATGAAGCGGTCCAAATTGAATTCTCGGCTCTTCTCAGGATATTGTCTTATGGCTGAAATTTGATCTATAGTACTCCGGCCTGCACGAAAGCCACATTGATACTCCAGTAACCCAGGTTCCAGTATGTTCCGTATTCTATGTTCCAAAATCCTTTCATATATTTTCTCCACATGACACATCAAAGATATGCCACGGTAGTTTTGACATTCCTGCTCACTTCCCTTCTTTTTATATATAGGACATATAATTGCTCTGCCCCAATCTGCCGGTACAATTCCCTGCGACCACACCACCCGGAAAATGCTTAGCAACCAATCCACAGTAGGATCACCAGCTGCTTTTAGTGTTTCTGTGACAATCTCATCCGGTCCGGGAGCTTTATTATTCTTCATCCTCTTTAGTGCTTGAATAACCTCCTCTCTAGTGATCTCTCTGTCCCCCTCATGCTCCTCATGATTTACCCGCTCCTCCCGTCTCACTCATCATATTGGTTCTCGTTATTCAAAGCTGTCTAAAGTATTCGTTCCAGCGTGCGGCCACCTCGCTTTTATCAGTGAGGACTTCACCATGTGCATTTTTAATCGCCATTGTTGTTTTCTTGCTTTCTCCATTTTTATACTTCTTAGCCATGCTATACAGTAACTTCTTCGAGCCTTGAAAATCCTCTTCTAAGTCTCTACCTATTTTCTCCCACACAGAGCGTTTCGCTCTTCTTTTAACCTCGTTGGTGTGGTTTCTCATTTGGACATATTCTTGCCTTGTTTACTCATTTCTATCCTTAAGCCATCTCCTAAACGCACGCATCTTATTTGTCACTGCCTCCTTTACCTCTGGATCCACCATGACGTCTTTTTCGTTTTTGAACCACCAACTACCCTTTCTCCAATCACCTCTCGCTGTATTCCTTCCATCGTTCTCCTAAACTCAACCCAAACCTCCTCCACTATTTCCGTAGCTACCCTTTGTCCGAAAGCCTCCTCAGTTCTAGTTATAATCTCTCCCAGTTTTTGTGGTATATTCTCCGTGCACACTTTTCTCCTTCTAGGCTTTTTTATATTTTTTGGTACTGGAAGCAAAATTTTGGCTTTAACAAGTCTATGATCCGAGTCAAAAGACACAGATGGTACTACTCTTACATCTTTTACCAATGACTTTTTATCCACCACAATAAAGTCTATCTGAGACTTCTTATCATAATTTCCGGTTCTACTATTCCATCCATACCACGTATAGAGATGTGATTCCTGGTGCTTAAAAAATGTGTTCATTATACTAAGGACATTTCTTGCGCAAAAATTTACTAGCATTTCCCCTTCCAAATTTCTCTCCCCTACAACAAATGCCCCAATCACGTCTTCATTTCCATTTCGATCTCCACCCAGATGGCCAATTAGGTCTCCCATCAAAATTTTTGGTCCATAAGGCAACACATCTATCATTCCCTGAAGATCCTCATAAAAAGTTTCCTTTTCCGCCTGTGATCTTTCACGCTGCGGCGGTGCATATGCCTGGATTACCGATAGTCTCTCTCCGTTTAGGCTCAGGGTCACTCCCATCAATCTCTCACTCTTCATTATCACTCCAACAACATGTTCAGAAAATCGGGGGGACAGTATAATTGTCACACCCGATCTGGTATCCTCTACTCTGCCCTTGTATATGCACTTAAAATCACTGTGCAGTACCCTGGTTCCTTCACCTCTCAATCTGGTTTCTGCGATTCCCATAATATGTATAGATTTCGATTCCATGAACTCAACTATTTCTTCGCATTTATCTCTAAGTGTTCCGACATTTATTGTAGCAATCCAAAAGAAAGTCCGTTTTCGCGCCAAAGTCGTAACCGTGGTCCGTCCGTTCGAGGCTCTCTGCGTTGTACTTGAGCAAAAGAAAACCACCAGAGGCTTGCTAAGGCTTTTCCTGGCTTGTTCGAAACTACTAATTAGTACCTTCCGGATGCCTATTGCCCCCCCGCAAGTTACAAAAATCTCCTTCCAGATTTCCAGGCAGACATTCCAGTCGGTTTAAGCTGCTACACCTCGACAAGGTTACGTAGTTTCTTGTCCTGGTAGGGTAAGGCTCCAGGACCGTATATATATATATATATATATATATATATATATATATATATATATATATATATATATATATATATAAAACTAATTGGTACGCCTCTTTTTG
Source organism: Bathynomus jamesi (assembly GCA_023014485.1). Classification (NCBI taxonomy): domain Eukaryota; kingdom Metazoa; phylum Arthropoda; class Malacostraca; order Isopoda; family Cirolanidae; genus Bathynomus; species Bathynomus jamesi. The sequence goes on from JAJOZX010004309.1 coordinate 301,269, forward strand.
TGGATACCCTGTATTATTACTGATACCCAATTAGAGTCAAATTACTGAAAGGTTTTTAAGTGAATTTCTGAAGGCAATTAAAACACTACTCGCAAAACACACACACACACACACATTCCCACGGGGTAACTTAATTAAGATTAGGTGGATTTGTTCTTATCAAAAGTTTTGAATAGGAAAAAGTTTTAGCAATTTTGTTTTTTTGGCACTTGAGAGAATTTGAGAATATGAAAAAGTTTCTTGGGGAAAATTGGTCTGTTGCAGAGCAACGAAGATCTATTCCTGAAGTAATTGCAATTCAAGTGTTTCTTGGTTGTCATATTTACTGGATGTTTGTTTAGTTGGTTTTCATAATTGTTTGTTTTGGTTGACATTCGTGTATGACTGTTAGGTTTGGTTGGTATTTAGTGTGTTTTTTTCAATTGTTAGGTTTGGTTGAATTTTTGTTTTGCCGGTTGCATTTTCTTACTATTTGGTTACTTATATAGAGTGCTTGAACTGGGTTGGTTGGTTGTTAGTTATTTGCCCTTTGGTTTTGGTTATAACTTTCTCAGAGAGGTTGTAATAGAGCTCTGAGGCAGAGGAGAGAGGTAAAAATATTTCTCATTGCTCCCACTAGGATTCAAACCCGACTTCCTGATTAGGAGTCGAGAGTGCTACCATCACACTACGATGGGATAAAAGGTAGTACAACCTGTCGTATATTTAAACGACCGAAAAAACAACAACATAGGTGTTTTATGATATTAGCCTTTCCGTAATGTCGGGGGACCCAAGCGCTATACTACTGCAGGGTTGCCAGGTTTTTCAAATGCCCATGCGGACACAAAATTTTCTGAGGGTTTTTTTAAGACCAAATTTTTGTTCAAATTGAAACTAGATTTCTTCAACGGTTACAACAAACAAAATTAGAAAAATTTTATTACAATAATATTTAACAATTAAACATCGTGAACAAATTGAAATTATTATACATAATATTGAAATTCTAAATCAATTCATCCCTAAAAAATTTGCTTAAAAAATATTTTTTGCGAGACATTTTGAACGCGGGATTTTGACGCGGGATTTTGACGCGGGATTTTGACGCGGGATTTTTGGATCAAATGCGGGACTGTCCCGTAAAATACAGGACGTCTGGCAACCCTATATACTAGAGAGATTTTAATTAAATGCCATTACTTCGAATACCGGAGTGTTAACATCGTAAATACCTCCGGCCGTGAAAGCTTGAAGTATTTCTTCATTCGTTTAACTATACAACATTATAAGTTTTACTTTCGCCCGGTCGTAGAGGGATCAGTAATTTTTGAGAGCTGCCGCCCGACCAGAACGCCCGTTTCGTACGCCTATGCGGCTTCACCTATAAGTGTAACTCCAAATAATCGAGTAACTTTATAAAATTGATAAAAATGTGAATTAATTTTAAGTATATCTTATTTTTGTATGTAAATAAAATAATCATATTGGATCAAGTAAAGATAAGCACCCCCAACTTTTTTTAGTTAGCTTTATAAGGCTAACTAACGAAAATATCACGACTTAACCTAACCAATCGTTAGGTCAACTGTACGACCTCGACGATTGGTTAGGTTAGGTCGTGATATTTTCGTTAGTTAGCCTTATAAAGCTAACTAAAAAAGGTTGGGGGTGCTTATCTTTACTTGATCCATCATATTTAGTGTTATTAACTTGGGATTAAATATGAACAAAAAATTTCGAAACATTTCCAGTAAATTATCGAAGCATAATACGAGCTTCAGTTCGCCTTACAATGAAATTAAAGTTCTTTATATAAGAATAACTTAAAATTACTCTTGGAAGATACGTACATACTTGAAACTTTAAGTAAAATTAGAAAGTCTTTAAAGATATTATATGAGAAATGAGTAAAGTTAAAATGAGGCAAAAAAATTCTGAATACGCGCGAAACTTATCGTTTTATACCAAAATTCGTGAGATTTACATTTTATAACAAAAACTATATAATTTTAACCTCCGCGAATCCTTTCGACAGAAGCTTCTAAATAAAGAGTTACAAAATCGAAGCTAAACTAAGATGACTTTTCGATAAATGAATTAAAGATTTCAATGTATTATTTCGATTTTTCGATTATCTATATTATATATATATATATATATATATATATATATATATAATATATATATATTATATATATATATATATATATATATATATTATATATATATATATATATATATTATAGCAAACAGCTATTTCAAAAAAGTAAAAATAACTCATCAAAGAAAATTAAAAAAAAAACTAGTCCTTAATGCAAATCTACAACCAACCATTGACAACCTAACAACAAATTTACAACCAACAAACTCTGACAAGCGGTATTTGGCATCTTTCTGACAAAATTCTTCCAACAAATTAAAAAAATTATCATTACGACTGAATGTCAAACTCCAAAATTTTCAGCTAAATTACTGTAAATATTTGTTATCTTTTGAAAGATAACTTTATCAATTTAAATATTTACAAATAATTAACAATCCTAAACTTTCGGTTTTGAAATAAAAAATTAAAAAATTGTAATTAAGTATTTTTATAATTTTAACTTTCTGAAGTTATCTCATAGATAAGATGATGCTGATGATGATAAGCTTTACTGGTAAGATATAAATCTCATAAAATTTGCCCTAAAAATAACTGAAAGAGATATCAGTTGATACTCTATCATAAATTCAAAACCCGATGAAGGAAAAGGGACAGGAATTATGAATAAAAAGGATTCCATTAGCAAAGTAAATACAAATTTGTCTGATCACACAAAATCTAGGAAAGTAAACAAAGACCCAAGAACAATCGCTTTATATGTGAAGAAGATAAACTCAATCTGTTTCTCAAAAAAAACCTATCAAGATAAAATAAACGAAATTTATACATACATATATTCTTCTTCTTCATGAGCTGCGTCAGGAATTCTTTATGGCCTACCAGAAAACATATAAGAGAAATATCCCAGTTAGGCCTATTTTTTCAGCTTCCGCAACGCATAATTCTAAACTAGCAAAATTGTTAATAAAAAAAATACTGTCGATGAACGACACCAACAAATTTTTCATGAATAGCTTTGACATTGAGTCGCTTTATACCAAAGTACCGATCAATGAAGCCATCAACTGTCGCGTAAAAGAACTGTACCGAAATGACGTATCTAATTTCTTTAATTTGATTAAACAAATATTTTCTATATTTTTAACGTTAGCTGCATCTAACACATAGTTCATTTTCAACAATCATCTATATCAAAAAATCAATTCTCTCGCAATGAGATTCTCTCCCTGCACTTAGCGCAACTGTGGCCAACATTTACGTATGACATAAAGAGAAAATCTGGCTATCAAAATCGTCCTAACAACATTAGACCAAAATTCTACAAAAGATACGCAGACGATACATTTCTGTACTTCACAAATCGAGACAATTCTGATGATTTTCTCAACTATTTAATCAAGATCCACATTTCCGATTTACTAAGAAGGACGAAACTCATCAAACTTTATCATTTCTTGATATTAAAAATAGCAAAAGAGAAAACAAATTTTGGATCACCTGAAGATCAGGGGCCCCAGCTTCAATTACCAAATATATCTTCGTTAAAACTAACGAAAATATCACGACTTAACCTAACCAATCATCAAGGGCGTACAGTTGACCTAACCGGGCGTTCCATTTAATTTATTATTATATTTGGTACTGTAAAGCAAAAAACAAGAATACATGGGGCCCTGATCTTCAGGTGATCCCAAATTTTACACATCTTTCTACAGAAAACCGAACCACACAAGTTTAGGTACCAATTATTTCAGCGACATATCTACCATGTCCCCCTCCCCGCGGGCGGTCTTTCTGGGGTGGATCGCCCGCGGGCTCCTGCCTACATGTGGCGAGGGGGGTCAGCCGCGGCTGGGGGCCCTGCCGGGTCCCCGCCCGGTTGCGAAGTGGACTTTTAGCATACCCTGCTATCCTACAGCCCCCTCTTTCCTACAGCCCCCTCTTTACCCTCTTCCTTGCCCCTCTGTTTTTTCTGCTTTCTCTGTTCACTTCGCGCGCCCCGTGGGCTGCCGGGGCTGGTCGCTGGGGGTCTCGCCCCCATGGCCGGGGCCGGACTAAGTTGGCTGGTAGGGTGCCCAGGCCTGGGACCCTGGGGGGCCTTGGTCTTTGCTGCCGGCGGGGGAGAACTCTCGACGCTGCAAGGGCCCCTTTTGAAACGGGGGTACCTGCATGGGACGAGGCACCCACCCCCGCCGGCGTGCGCTTGGTCCCCTTGGGCCCCGGGTAATCGGTTCCCCGCGGCCCGGGCGCGAAACTACAATAAAAATTTTCTATGGAAACACTTACAACTCTAATGGACCTCGTTGACGACCCGGCTTGTGCATCTGACCTCCCTCTGACTACCTCTTTGGACCGTGGGTCTGGTAAGGGCAGTCGGCAGCCCTCGCCCACCCCGTCTGCTCTTCTTGCCGACGCCTCCTCTCCCTCTCTTCCCCAGGCTCGTGGCGCCGCTGCCCGACCCCCGCCAGTAGCGGATGGACCTGCAGTGGACCCCCGACCCCTGGATCCCCCCATATTCCACGTCCCGATAGGGACCCACCTGCTTTTTCGCCCTCAGGTGGGAGGCCCGCGGCCCCGGTCGCCTCCCACTCCGGTCGGGCCTCATCGCCCCCGGCCCCCTCGGCCCCTGGGGGACGTGGGACCCGACGTCGCCGTCCGCCTTTCTCGTCTTCTCGCCCCCTCGAAGTTCCGGTGGTGTTTGGCCAGACGGCTTCACTCGGCCTTAGGACGATGGACAAGTTCCTCGTCCTCCGCCCCTCCTCCTCCAAGCCCCTCCCCACTAACCACGAACGTCTCTTTCGAGCGATCCATGGGAAGACGGGGACGGCGCGTTTTGACCTTCGGCTCAGAGGGATGGCTCCATTTTGATAAGGTCGCGTTCCTCTGCCGAAACCTCCTCTCTGCTCGCTATCCCCGATGTCCTGGGCTGCGGGATCACGGTGACTCCCCACCCCCGCCTCAATCAGTGCCAGGGCACAATTTACGCTGCTCGTCTTCTACCCATCCCGGTGGAAGACCTCCAGATTGACCTCGCCTCCCAGGGTGTTGTGAGGGTGTACCGCTTTCCCGACAGATCGCGGTCCCCAACTGCCCCTTCTCCTCGCCTGCTCCTCACTTTCGACTCACTGGTGCCCCCCGTTTCGGTATTCTGGGGCTTTGGTGAGAGACGAGCGTGCGAATTCTCAGTACGACCATACGTGCCAGATCCTACGCGCTGTTTTCAGTGTAATAAGTTTGGCCACGTGAGCAGCTCCTGCCGTCAGCCGGCCCGTTGTGTGTCCGCTGCGGCGGCCCTCCCCACCCCTTGCCCTGTACTGCTCCGCCTTCCTGCACCAACTGCCATGGACCACACCCTGCTTCATCCCGCTCTTGCCCGTCCTTCCTCTTTGAAAGGGAGGTTCGGGCCCTCTGTTCATCAGAGTTTCTCAGCGCTCGGGAGGCGCGGGAGCGGTTGCGTGGCGGCGAGGCCCGGCGTGGTGCCTCGTACGCCGAGGCTCTCCGTTCCCGGACCCCGTCCTCACCGGCGGTTCCCAACGCGCCTCCACCCACCGTGTCCGCTACTCCCAGTCCATCCTCTGCCGCCCAGCGGACTCCTACCGCGGCTCCCCGTACCACCAGCGCGTCCCCACGTGCTCCCTCCGCGAACGCCGATGCTTTGTCGGCAACCCCCCCTGCCCCTTCTACGCCCTCTCCACCGGCGCCTTCGGCCACCCCCATTCCGGATCGTGACCCGCCGTCACCCACGCGGGCCGCACGACGGAGGGATAGGGGCCGCAAGCGCCGCGCCAGTGGTGACCCCGAAAGGTTCGACGCCATAAGCCTCGCATCACCTTCCTCTCCTAAACACAAACGCCCCCTTCGCCCTACCGCCCCGGTGTCCTCACCGTCCCCACTGCGCAACCGTTATGCACGCTCCCCCCTGGTGTCCCCGTCGGCCCTCGTGGTGGAGGCTGAGATACACCCCTCTCCGGCCCGGTCGATGGACCCACTGGAGGGGGAACTCGCCCGCCTGGTCGGCGTGGGTGGGACGTGCACGCCCCCGCGTTTGACCCGCCCCATCTCTCTCCTCGACTGCCAATGCCTCTGGGTGAGGTATTATTTTCCACTCCCCCTCGTAGTCCTGCCTCCCCCGCACCTCCGGTGAAGGGAGGGGCATTCTGGATACCTCTCGCATCCCCTTCTCTGCATCGCTCTCCCCCGGACGTCCGGGAGACTCCTCCTCTGGAGGACTTGCCGGCGTCTGGTTCCACATCGCCCCCTCGTCGGGGGGACCCTCGCCTTCGCCCTCGTTCGGCGTCCCTCACTGAACTCCGGGGCTTTCCGATTCCCTCTTTAATCTCGGGCCGCCCGATCGGCCCACCCACCCCATAATCATCCTTTACGCTGACCTTCCTACCCCTCCCTATACCTCGCTCCTGCAGTGGAACATCCGCGGGCTCCTGGTAGGCCTCGAGAGTCTCTCCTCTCTCCCGGCCTCCAGTGTCCGGCGTGTTTCTGCCTTCAGGAGACGATTCTGGGATCCCGTTCCCTCCCTCGAGTGTCCGGTTACTGCGGGCTCCCTTCCCGCCTCTCGATGGGGCGGGGAGGGGGGCGCCGCGGTCTTCGTGCACCGCTCCGTCCCTTTCCGCCCCTCCCGCTCCGTACAGTCCTGCAAGCTGTGGCCGTGCGCCTTTTCTTGGGGGCCAGCTCACGTCTGCTCTCTTTACCTCTCCCCTAACGTAGCCCTCCACCCGATTCTCTCCGTGACCTAATTCTCCAGCTTCCCCGCCCTTTTCTGATTCTCGGGGACTTCAACAGTCGGACCCGGCCTGGGGGGACGTTTGCTCCACCTTTCTCTCCGGGACCCTTCTCTCCTTATGGACGAGCTCGAGTTCACCTTTCTGAACGATGGCTCCCCAACCTGCCTTCACTCGGCCCATGACAGTTTCACCTGTATAGACCTTTCCCTGGTTTCCCTCGAAATCGTGACGGAGTTCACCTGGGAGGTCCTGCAGGATTCTTCCGGCAGTGACCATTTCCCAGTGTGTCTTACCCCGACCCGTCTCCTCCCCCCACCTCTGTCCGCCCGCGCTGGCTGTTTGCCCGAGCAGACTGGGCCTCATACGCGAGGGGCACGGCGATCTCGCCATCAATTCCTGCCTTTCCCTCCGTCAATGAGGCCCTCGCCTTCCTCGAGAGTAAGATCCTCTCGGCTGCCGCCAGTTGCATCCCCCGTACCTCTGGCTCCCCCAGACCGCGAAGCGTCCCATGGTGGACCCCAGAGTGCTCCCATGCCGTTCAGGAGCGGCGCCGTGCCGGCCGCCGCTTCTACCGGACCCGCCAGCTGGAGCACAAGATAGAATTTCAGCGCCTGAATGCAGTGGCCCGTCGGGTCCTGAAACTAGCCCGGCGTACCTCCTGGCGGAGTTACGTGTCCGGGATCTCCTCCTCGACTGCCCCCTTGACTGTTTGGCGCAAGGTGCGTAGCTTTGAGGGGACCCGTGTCCCCCTCGACCCCCGGTGCTTCGGGTCGGGGACGACGAGTTCGTGTCCGATCCGGAGGCCGTCGCGAACGCACTCGCGGCGCACTTTGCAGCCATCTCCAGTTCCGATTCCCCCAACTCCCGCCGCGACCCACCGGAATTTCCACCTCATAGGAATGACCCCTATAATCACCTCTTCCACATGACAGAGCTTCGGGAGGCCCTCCGCCCCCGACGCTCCTCCGCCCCCGGCCCCGATAATATCCCCTATGACCTTTTACGGCATCTCCACCCCTCTGCTCTCAGCTTTCTACTGGACCTCTATAACCGGATTTGGTTGGAGGGTTCATTTCCGGACCGATGGCGTGAGTTCATCGTCGTCCCCATCCCGAAGCCCGATAAAGACCCCTCACTCCCGTCGAACTATCGCCCCATTTCCCTAACATGCGTGCCTGCAAGGTGATGGAGGCGATGGTCGCCTCGCGGCTGTCCTTTACCTTGGAGGCGAGTGACCAGTACCCTGCTACCCAGGCTGGTTTCCGGCGCTTCCGGTCTACCACCGACCCCCTCCTTCTCCTTAGCCATGACGTGCAGGAGGCTTTCTCCCGTCAATTTGTACTCGCCGTCTTTTTCGACCTCCAGAAGGCCTACGATACTACCCGGCGGAGCGCGGTCTTCGACTGCTTACGCTCCCTGGGTTTCGTAGGCTTTCTCCCTTCCTTTATTTATAACTTCTTGTCCGCCCGTTCTTTCCGCGTCCGCATCGGTTCTGCCTCTCTGACCGCTTTCCGTTGGAGGAGGGTGTCCCTCAGGGTAGTGTCCTTAGCGTCTTGTGTTTCTCACTCGTGATGAACACAGTCGCTACGGTCCTGCCTACATCCGTTCGTAGCTCCCTCTATGCCGATGACCTGGCTATCTATTGCTCTGGCCGCCTCCCGTCTTTGGCTGAACGTCGGCTCCAGCTAGCCATCAATGCGGTGGTTCACTGGGCGTCCTCGGTTGGCTATGCTTTCTCACCTCTAAGTCTTCCAGTATGCTTTTCCGTCCTCGGCGCCTCCGTCTGTCGCATACCTTCGCTCTTACCCTTGCCGGCACTCCTCTTCCCCTCGTCCCATCCGTTAGATTCCTGGGTATGACCCTCGACGGATTTTTCGGTTGGGTTCCACACCTTAGGCGGTTGCGGCAAACATCTCGCCGCACCCTCTCCCTTTTGGGTCATCTGTCCCACACGACTGGGGGGCGGACAGGCGTACTCTGCTGCGCCTGTACACCTCCCTGGTGCAATCCCGTGTCGACTACGGCTGTGTGGTCTACAGTTCCGCCTCCTCTCCGGCACTCCGTATGCTGGATCCTCTTCTCCACCGTGGCCTTCGCCTGGCGTCGGGTGCCTTCCGCTCGTCCCCTGTCGCTAGTCTTCAGGTGGACTGTGGACACCCCCCCTGCCCTTCGCCGGGGCCTTCTCATGGCGAAGTGTTACTTCGCATCTGCCGCCTCCCGAAGTCCCTACTCTTCTCCGCGATCTCCCAGGCGCTACCCGGCCTGACACGTGGCATTTCGCTGCCTCTCTGGCCGAGATTTTCTCGTCCCTGGGGATCCCCCACCCTCTATTCTGCCGTTCTCCTTCGATCTGTCGCCCCCCTGGCGGACACCCCTATCTGCCGTTGCCAGGCGCTCCGTGGCCTGCGTAAGGAGTCTCTTCCTGCCGTCCTCCTGTCTTCTTTTCTGGCCCATCTTCCCGTCCATTCGGACGACGTTCCTGTCTACACCGACGGCTCGCGCTCCCCTGCAGGTGTCGCGGCCGCCGTCTTCTCTCCGTCATTGTCACCTACCTCCCGGGTATCCCCCTGCCGGTTCAGGCCTCCATCTTTTCCGCGGAGCTCTTTGCCCTTCTGGAAGCCCTCCGTCTGGTATCGGGTTGTTCGCGGTCCTCCTGTACCATTTTTTCGGACTCGCTGAGCGCCCTTCAGGCGCTCGAGCGCTATGATTCCCCGGACCCCCTCGTACGCCTTATTCAACAGGAGTACCATGTCCTGCACACCATTCACCGGATCCGGGTCACCTTCTGCTGGGTTCCCGCCCATGTTGGTGTTTCCGGTAATGAGGCGCGGACCGCTTAGCCCGGTCCGCCGCCTCGCTGCCTCCCCTCCCCGCCCGCTCCCCTTCTCAGACTATGTGCAGGTCTTTCGTTCCTTTTACGATCGCATGTGGCAACAGTCCTGGGACGATGCCACCGGAAATAAACTCTGGTCCATCCGCCCCCGTCTGTCATATTGGGTGTCCTCTTTCCACCGCTCCAGACACAAAGAGGTCGTCCTTGCGCGGCTTCGCATCGGCCATACGCGCCTCACGCACGGCTATCTTATGTTCCGGCAGGAGGCTCCTCGTTGCGCCTCCTGCCAGTCGCCCCTCACCGTCTCTCACATCCTTGTGGAATGCCCACCCTGTCGTCAGTACGTCGTCGCGCTTTTCCGTTCCTTTCTGATTTCCCCTCCCCGAACGTTTACGCCTTATGCTCGCTGAGAGCCCTCTCTTCTCGCTTGACCGTCTTTTCCTCTTCCTCTCCAATCTCGCATCCTATCTGAGCTTTAGGTGGCTTCTCACCTGTAGTCCGCTGTTCTCCCTTTTCTAGTGCCTTTTCTCCGTCTCCGTTTCTCTTTCTCGTATTCCGCCTCGCCATGATATCCGCTACCATATAGCGGGAAATGGCGGTAAACGCCCCAATACAAAAAAAAAAAAAAAAAAATATCTACCATGTATAACATTAACAGCATAAAAACTTAATTTATCAATTATATCACTTTTGTTCAACATACATATCTTTCCACGTAACATATCTGCAAAAAAATTTTATAGACAACCCCTATTCCAAGAATATTTTTCAACAGACTTTATTTTTTTAATATTTAACCTACAAACAAAATTCCAACAGTTAATAAGGGCATAAAATATTTTAACTTTCCATACTGCGGTTACATACCATTAAAATTAAAAAAAGAACCTTATACCCTACTAACAAACTTATACCCACAAATAAATTTTCGTCTGATTTTTACAAATAATCACAGTATAAAATCGTATCTACCCTACAGAGAAAAACTTCCAAAAGCTCTGATTTCGTTTATTATACAGGGTGATTCACTCGCTGGTAGCCCCAGAGTATCGTATTAGCGATACTCTGGGGCTACCAGCGAATGAATCACCCTATATATACTATTCATTGTATTTAATGCCAAGCTAAAATTATATTGGTAGTACTAGCCGCCAACATCAACCTTAGCATTCCATCGAAAACATCACTACCTCTACATAAACCTTCAAAATCTATTAGAGAACATTCATACTCAAAAAATCATCCATTACACATACCACATTTCAAAATTACTGACACCATCGACACTAACCAATAACGAACTTTAGAATAGTTTAGAATCATTACACATATTACATAAAAATATTCAGCCTTCAAACTTTCATTTAAAAAATGAACCTTTACCTGTAATCGTAAGTAACTCCACATAATCGAATAATTTCATTTTACAAAGTTGATAAAAATGTAAATTAATTTTAATTATATCTCCATTTGTATGTAAATAAAATAATCATATTTAATATTAACTTAGCACTGAACAGAGTAGAAATTCGAAACGTTTTGAGTAAATTATCCAGAGCTATATTTGAGTTCTATCCGTCCTTGTCTTTTGTACAATGTAAGGATAGTTATGAAAAGTTTACCATTTGTTTGTTAAAATGCATGTTTCCGTACATTTATTTACAGAATTATTTAATACTTGTGTGTTCACCTTAGGTTTGAAGGATTAAAATTTTTATCAGTAGTTAGCTGTTTAGTGATTAGAGATTGTTGGCAATTCTGAATTCTAGAATTTTCTCGGTGAAGCTTCATGGAAGACGGATGACTGTACAAGCCATTAGTAAGCAATGGGTTGTCGTGGTAAAGAACTGTCTGCAGAGCTTAAGAGATCTGTTATTGCTGCGCACAAGTCTCGAAAGAGTTATAGGAAGATAGGAGAAGAACTTCGAATTTCATTTACGACTGTTGCGGCAGTTATAAAGAAATGGAAAGGCTTTGGAACAATCAAAACTCTATCAAGATGTGGACGACCTTGTAAGATTTCAGAACGTACAGCTACAGGGATTGAAAGAATGTCTACTGCGAATCCACGAGTGACTGCGGGTGATATTTCCCAAACATTAAGACTGTCTAACCCTTCAGCAGCGCCCCGAGGTCTTTTCCGAGACTGAATAAAAACGTTTGGCGTTAGAGGGTTAAGATCGATGTCCATCCCTCTACTGTACGTCGTACATTGAGAAAGAATGGTTTGTATGAAAGAGTTGCACAAAGGAAACGTCTGCTACGAAAAGCGCACAAAGAAGTTCGTTTAAAGTAGGCCAAGGCTCATCAAAATGATGGATTTGCATTATGGAAGAAAGTTCTCTGGACAGACGAAACCAAAATTAAATTATTCGGGAACAACGAGCAGACCCTCTGATGTCGCTAGGCACCAAAACTTTGGGGGCCCTTCCTCGTAGTTTGTAATGTTACAAAAAAAACTATAGTATCATACTGAAAAACGGTTTTCTTAATATTACAACACTTTCCAAAGGAATAATAAAAAAGCCTAATACCAAAAACAGGCTTCTACCAATCAAGTGACTTGGATCAATTAAGTCACTTGATTTACCGTAATGAAAAAAATAATTATTTTATGTTTTTAACATTTTAATTTATATTTTAAGATTGAAATATAAAAATAAGCCATTAATACTGCTTTATTTCTATTTTTAGAACGTAACAAGGACTCGTGAAGTTGTAAAAGAAAAACGGGATTCAGAAAATACAAAAATTATATTGATTTTAAATTGAATGAAACCATAACAAATATAAAATCATTCAAGAAAAGGAATTTGAGAAAAACTGACAATCATTAAATTAAATAAAAAAATTGACAAAATAATGCATTTTTTTCCAAATAATTAGAGAATAAAAGTCACATATTTTCGTTTTTCTTCAAGCTTTTGATGCAACATATTTTGAAAGTTTGAAATTGTGGTGTATATTAGCCTAATATATTTTTGGGGGTTTCTGACACCCCCCCACCCACCCCCAAAAAAAAACCTATTACTTATTTATTCATTTTTTAAATTTATTTATTTTTTTTTGTTTTCAATAATATTGACTGTATAACAGTCAACCTACGGGAGCTTCCTAACCTTGGGAGCTCCTAGCCACGTGTCTACTGTTTCTATTGGGTAATCCGGCGCTGACAATGAGCAATGATATGTTTGGCGAAAATCAAATACTGTATTAGAGGAAAAACACATCCTTCCTACGGTTAAACATAGTGGTGGTAGTTTGCTTCTTTGGGGCTCCTTTAGTGCTTCTGGTCCAGGAAAGCTTGTTGCCATCAATGGAATCTTGAATTCGAAGAAATATCAAGAAATTTTGGAAGAAAACATATTGCCTTCAGTTCAGGAGATGCGAATTGGTCCCAATTGGTACAGCAACAAGATAATGACCCAAAACATAAAAGTAAGAGCACCATGAAATGGCTTCAACAAAAGAATGTCAAGTTTCTCGAGAAGCCCAGTGAAAGCCCAGATCTCAATTTAATCGAGAATTTATTATTTGATTCGAAAAAAGGTGTCCGTAAGAGAAATCTTTCGAATCTGAATGAATTGCAACAATTTTCTTTAGAAGAATGGGTCAAAATTTCCACCGAGAGATGTCGAAATCTTGTAGAAAAGTACCCAAATGAATCATTGAAGTCATTCAAGTAAATGTGTACCCAAAAATGCTTAAATAATTTTGTAGTTAACATAATGTACGGAAACTTTTGCATTTTAACATTTTTTTATTTTCCTGAAATTCTTTGACGTTTTACATTATATGTTGGCGTAAACCTAATTTTGTTATTTGTTAATTCTTTACAAACGAACTGTAAACTTGTCATAACTATCGTATGCGTGGTACGAAAGATAAAGATGAATATAACTGAAATATTTCTTCGCACAAATACTTATGAATGCCAATATATATATATATATATATATATACTTTTACTCAATTTTAAATTATTTAGTTAGTTTCTAGTAAAGTTTGTTTGCAAATTACATATTGTTAGACCTCGTTCCGCTTAAAGGAGCGACCGTAATATAAATTCGAAATTACCTTAGTCGAAAGTTGTGGAATAATTCTTTAAAAGAAATATAAATTATTTTCAAAGCCTCTTAAGCATATTTTCACTCTTTTAAAAGTTACTAATTTTGCTTCGAATGAAATGCTTTCAAGTTCACTTTAGCGGCGCCAGAATTAATTAAAAAATTTTAATATATTCACCACCGCGAATGAAATACTATTTTTACAAGCAAATTTACAAGAATTTTGGGTGCTCTTCCAATATGTGCTCTACCGCGAAACTGTGATCTACCATATTCCAATACGTGCTCTACCGTGAAACTAGCCTTATAAGGCTAACTAACGAAAATATCATGACTTAACCTAACCAATCGTTAGGTCAACTATACGCCCTTGACGATTGGTTAGGTTAAGTCGTGATATTTTCGTTAGTTAGCCTTATAAGGCTAACTAACGTACCTGCTGCTAATCCGAATAATCTAAGGTAGATCACGTATTGGAATGTAAATTTTCGCGGTAGAGCACATATTGGAAGAGCACCGAATTTTGTCCTTTTTTTTAAGCAGTTAAATATTTTTGCCTGTAAAACCACAGCTAAAGAATATTCGAAGGTGTTTTTGGAGCTATTGAAGAATAGGGCCCCCAGCCTTCTTTGGTTAGCTTTATAAGGCTAACTAACGAAAATATCACGACCTAACCTAACCAATCGTCAAGGTCGTACAGTTAACCTAACGATTGGTTAGGTTAGGTCGTGATATTTTCGTTAGTTAGCCTTATAAGCCTAACTAAAGAAGGCTGGGGTCCCTATTCTTCAATAGCTCCGTGTTTTTTGCTCAGTATCTAATAAATATTTAAATTACAAACAATTGTTGAATATACAGGGTGTCCGAGAATTATCTGTACAATGTTTGGCTGTTATTAAAAGTCAACCATGAAGTGTAGAAATTCCAGTTTTGTCCCATTTTACAGAGAATCTCATTTTTTCTGATATCACGTTTTGACAAGTTTTTTAGAAATGTACGCGGGTGACAGACATTGATGATTTAAAAGCAAGAATCACAGCTGCTATTGAGCGAATTGATGTGGATATGCTGCAGCGTACATGGCAACATTTGGAGTATCGATTGGATGTTTTGCGAATCACTAATGGTGCACATATCGAGTATTTTCAAAAGTTTCTTTTATTAAAGTAACGTTGTTACAAACACAGATTCTAAATAATCTTGTTTAAGAATTTTACGTGTGTTATCAAGAATTTTATTAAAAGATGAAATTGTACAGATAATGTTCGGACACACTGGAATTTCTAAAAAACTTGTCAAAACTTGGTATCAGAAAAAACTTAATGAGATTCTCTGTAAAATGGGACAAACTGGAATTTCTACACTTCATGGTTGACTTTTAATAACAGCCAAATATTGTACAGATAATTCTCGGACATCCTGTACTATATTCAAAACAGCATGACATGAATTGCGAATCAATGAGAGGATATATCGGGTGATTCATAAATCTGTTACCACTGTAATGGTGAATAAAAAATAACTACAAACCACAGTAACCTGTGATGTTTTTTTATTTGAAGTTATATTTACACAATTACACATTGGAAATTAACAGTGGAAATTGTTTCTTTTAAATCAATGACATTACGACGTTTTGTTGCACATACCCTATCCTTGACCATACCCCATATTTTCACAAATCAACAATCTGAACCACAGAAAATATTCCACCATTACAGTGGTAACAGACTTATGAATCACCCAATATATTAATTCAAGATTGAGGTAAAAAACAATTTTAACCTTTCGCAAAATATGACAGTTGTTAATAGCTGTTAATAGTTGTTAAAGTTTTAATTGGATTTAAATTCTACATAAGACAAACCGGATCTTGTGAGTTGTTGTTGTATTATATGAAAAATGAAGTAAATGATAGGTTATAATAACCCGCAAGATCCTTTTATTTTAAAGATAATTAGCAAGAGTTGATTACTAATAAGGTATTCGATATCAGTTAGACATTGAGTGATATTACTTGTTAATTATTACCTAGCATTTAGCATTCATTTTTTTGAATAATTAAAAAATAGGTATTTAACTGTATAATCTATAGAATCTTTAGTCTTGGCGATGCTACAGGCGATGCTACAGTAACGGAACACTTAAAATATATAATAATAATAATAATAATAATAATAATAATAATAATTCAGGAGTTACTGATGAGGTCTCTAAAACAAAGGAAGAAACTGTTTCAAAATAAACGAAATACAATGAACAGCAACACATTCCCCATTATCAGGAATGTGTATCAAATCTTACTTCTACATCTGAGCTTATCCTCTAAACCTCTAAACATACTTATGATTAATTATAATCTGATACAATGTTTCGATATGATGAGTATGGCACAAGGTCAGTTTCATCTGTTTTGACTATTATCTTTTCCCTAGGGATGATAACGGCAATAGTTTAGCCTATATTGAATATACCGTACAGAAAGGTGGGCAAATTGAAATAATTTTCACTTGGGGTGTATTTTGAATTCTTATAAATGAACTCCACATATCAGAGCTGATTTTTTCAGAGCAGGAAAGTTGTTGAATTACTAAAATAAATTTAATGGTCTCCATTTTAAAATTGATTTATTATTTACATATCTTATAAAAGCCATTATATTGCAGAGTTAAGCACAATGGAACTTAAGTACTTCTTTTCATTAAAAATTAAAGAGGAAAAGTCTTGATTACAAACACAACCAAGTAGCATATGTAGTTTCACAATTAACTAAGGCAACATTGTGACCACGTCTTTACACCCCTTCCCTTTAGATCAACGAGATTAAGCAATGTTAAATATGGGCAGTAGATGTTGGGTAACCATCCTCCGCATACTTATGATATCGCGACTCGGTTAGGTTCCTACCTAAAGCTAGACCCCTCTTTCATATAACTTTTTGCCTTACGAGAAATTCGCTTTTTATACGTATTTTAAGCAAAATAATTTTTATGTAAATTTTTATATATTTAAAAATACAATATTTTAGTTATACTAAACAAAATGCAAATTCAAAATAAAAAGTAATTTTAAAAATAAATTTTCAAATAAATATGTAATTTTCTTCATTCTAAAAACATTTTTAAAATAAAAATAGCGCATTATTTTAATAGGAAAAGGTGTCTTTGATCAAAATTTTTCAAGCAAAATAATAGTTTCGAAAATACAATTTCTTGATTTGAAAAAGTAGTTTAAGTTTCTTTTGCTAATTATAAAGTTTTTAAATGCAACTACAATTTATTTTAGTTATTTTTTAATAAAGTTTAACGTATAGGAAAACTACATAGATACTCAATTCGTAAAACGTAACCGCAACTACGAGTAGTATAGCGAGAAGAATACTTTGTACGTTGCGTCACAGATGTCTCTGGAAAGCGGTTAAAATCTGATACTAGTAATGTTATAATGTTATAATGTTTCAGACCAACAAAGACCCTAGGATCCACTCATGGCTGGTCTACCTAACTGTGTTCGTAATCGTGTATTGTGTATACACATACGAGGAAAAGTGTAGGTGTGGCTGTAAAGACTGTACAGTAATGTAGAAATGTGTGTGCACCCATTATGGGTCTCCCATTTAAAGGTGTTTGTGGGGCAAGTGAAGATCATGAGTTTTTCAATACCTCACAGTACTATGGGGGCACCGCTCGGCAGAGGAATCTCTTTAAATGGGGTGTGTAAGGACAGAGAGTATCCCCTAACCCAAGACGCTGCCTCCCTATATCCCACAAACACTTGTGTTGAGCTGTGGGATCTATCCCCACAAAGCCTTAATTTTACTACCTTAAACTATACCCTTTCTATCAACATGCGCGTCCAATCGATTCTTAAACATGTTTATAGACGTGCTACTAATTACTTCTACCGGCAAACTATTCCAGCTATTTACTATTCTATGCGTAAAAAGTTTTTCGCAACTGCTGTCTCGAACCTTCTACTTGTCAACTTACACCCGTTATTTCTAGTCCTATTATATTGAGATATTTCGAAAAAGCTATCTCTATCTACGTTATCAAACCCATTCATAATTTTGAAAACCTGGATTAGATCACCCCTTAACCTCCTAGTCTCGAGTGTAGTCAATTTTAACTCTTTAAGCCTATCCTCGTACGACTTTGACCTAAGAGACGGAATCATCTTAGTTGCCCGTCTTGAACTTTCGATTTGTCTATATCTTGCGCATATGCGGATTCCAAAATTGGACCGCGTACTCCAAATGGGGTCTAACTAATGATTTATAAAGAGGAACTATAATATCGCGCGATTTGTACTCAAAATTTCGAGCTATAAAACCTAACACTTTGTTCGCCTTATTGACCGCCGCTGTACTTTGTTTCGCTACTTTTAAATCACCAGTGACTATAACTCCTAAATCTTTTTCCTGCTCTACGCTTGTTAAATCTTTCCCTGACATACTATACGCAAAATTACCGTTACGCGAACCTATATGCATAATTTTGCACTTATCCACGTTAAATCTCATTTGCCATGTGACTGACCAAACAACGATTTTATTCAGATCTTCCTGAATTTTACCTCTATCTTCGTCATTAATCGCCCTACCACCAGCTTCGTGTCATCCGCAAACTTTGAAACTGTACTGACTAGGCCGACATCTAAATCGTTAATATATATAAGAAAAAGCAAGGGGCCCAATACAGAACCCTGAGGAACGCCACTCGCTACATTAGCCCAACACGACTCCGCTCCATCAACGACCACCCTCTGTTTCCTGCCTCGCAACCATTCTTCTAGCCAATTTATTACTACACCCCTGATTCCATGAGCCTTAGTTTTTCAATGAGTCTTTTGTGCGGCACGGTGTCAAACGCTTTTTGAAAATCTAAATACACTACATCAACCGCCCGATGTCTATCGTAAACGTTAACCACGCTTTGGAAAAATTCTAAAAGATTAGTTAAGCAAGATTTGTTTCGCCTAAAACCGTGCTGCGTATTTCTGACCAGATTATGCACTTCTAAGTGTTCGACTATACGATCCCTAATTATTGATTCCAGTAGCTTACCTACAACAGACGTTAAACTGATTGGCCTATAATTTCCCGTAGTAGTAGTAGTAGTAGTAAAGGAAATTATACATTTATTTCAGTATGTATCATGTGTATACGTTAATAAATGGTAGTTTTATATTGAATACTTAATATTAAGACTTAAATAAAGCCTGCAGCCCCCAAAGAAGGGTTCTTTCGTATTCTGGATGATTTAGTTGTAAAATATCGGACTTACGATGTTGATTTGCGAAGCGAAGACGAACTATGCTTGAGGTTGCACACTTTCGTATTAAAGTCAATCTCGAAAATTGTAGTTAGTTTTACTTTTAAAAAATTAAACAAAAAATCAATTAAAAATATAATTTTAAACAATTTAATTTTGGTTTCAAAGGAAATATAATTTATTTGGCGAATTTTTTTCTTGTTTAAATTAAATAAGTAATTTCTTCAAATTTACTAAAAAAATTTTAAACAAAATTTTTTTTTTTAAGTAATTAACGTTAAATAAATTATTTGTTTTTAATAACCAAACAAAAAAATTTTAATTTCACAAAAAATATATATTTTTGAAAGAAGGAAAAAAAAATATTTATTTTTTAATTATTCAAATATAATTTTTTATTCTAAATGCAAAAAACTTCACTTTTCTACGTGAAGGTCAAATTATGATAATAAAAACCCACTCTAATAGAGTTTATTTCCACAACAGTTTCGATGCCCACTGGCATCCTCTTCGGGTGGATACAGAAGAGGATGTCAGTGGGCATCGAAACTGTTGTGGAAATAAACTCTGTCTATTAGAATGGGTTTTTATTATCATAATTTTTCCTTCTATTAATTATTTTTGTTTCTCATTTTTTTCATAAAAACTCAAAATCTTTTTCAATTTTGTTTAATGAAACATTTTTGAAACGGTTGTCAGTGACGTAGAATATCACGTGATCATTTCCAAAAAAAGGAAACCTAATTTGTTTAATGAAATGTTTCGTTCGTTCGTTCAAATTAAACAAATACATTTTCAAATTTATTGAAACATTTTTCTTTATAAATTTTTAAGTAATTAACGATAAATAAATTATTTGTTTGAAATAAATAAACCAAAAAATTTTAATTTAAATTTTAAAAAAATTAAAATTTTTATTATTTAAAGTATTTTATTTTTTGATATTTCTTGTTTTTATTATTTCAGATTTTTTCTTGGCATTTTACATTAGTCAAATTTTATTTTGTTTTACATAAGAATTTTTGTATTTGTTTTATAATGATTATTTTATGGTTTTTAGCCCTGATGATGGAATCAGTGTGTTCCGAAACGTTGGTCCAATAAAAGAATATAAAGTGCTCTTTTTCATTTTTATTATATACTCGTATATATACATGTATATATGTATGTGTGTGTGTGTGTGTGTGTGTGTGTGTTTAGGTGTGGGTGAGTGTGTGCGTTTTGGGTGTGGGTGTGCACAAGGGTGGAAAACTCTCCATTGCGAGTACAAAATTTTGTTTTAAGAATGCCAAAACTGTTACACACACTGTGTAATGCCTTATTCAGATAGTTTCAACTGTCGTCATTTGTCAGGTCCTCTTTGATGGCAGAATTGGGGAAAATTTCGATTTCATAGTAACAGTAAGCAACGTGTCTACCCAGTGTAGCGTATACTCTTATATGTTGGATAATGGATCAGTCAACTAGTTGCAGTATTGAACTTGTATACTGCTCTAAAAAGGCCGTTAGAGGGAATAAAAAATACTGGCATTTTAAAAATTCAGCAAATATTCATAATTGGTTGGAAAAATAATCTTATGTCACTGGACAAAGACCCTCTCACCTTTCATGATTGAGTTCCGAACTCACTATCATCCCAAATGGTCACTTTTTTAATACATCAGATTATGAATTTCACAGGTGTGTGTATAATATATATATATTATCGTATAAAAAGCCATTAGTTATTAGAGGATTAATCGAAATTATCAATCTTTTTTAAAGAGAACACATCATTATCCTAATTCCTTCTACCTGCTGTGACATCGTTAGATTAATGGATACCGGTCCACGTGGTGTCATCAGGTCATCAGGTATTAATATCATGGAGTATAATATAGCTTAAGGTCACTGAGTTTCAGTTCGATGGGCGTAAAATTAGATAACTTTGGAAGGGAACATCGTAGAAGATGCAAATGTGGGCAGAATGTTAAAGGAAATAAACATTTCTAGAGCAAAATTTAACTTTTTTAATATAAACTTCTGAAGAGAGCTTTTGCTAAAGTTTCCATCATGTCTCAGTCGAGCATTATTTAATATTTTAGGGCGTCATTTTATTGAAATATCTTGTTTATGGCGTCATTTGAAGTTTGGGGTGTCACCTTTTGAGGAGGTATAATTTCATGTTTCGGGCAGTGATTTTATGTTTGTGGCATCACTTCACGTTTGTAGCGTCACTACACGTTTGTGGCGTCACTTCAAGTTTATGGCGTCAGTGTCGTAACATTTACGACGAACGATGAAAGAGTTTCCGCGAAAGTGAAGAATTTCCAGATGATCCCCATCACTCTTCTTAACAATTCCACTCCATGTGACGCCTTACTCTTAAGTTCTTAACTATACAATTAAAAGTGTATGCGACCCTTAAAAATAGTACCGTACAGTTTTAGTTATTATTCTTTAACTAGAACTGTACGGTACGTTACGGTGTGTTACCGTACGCAAACGTTTTGATGGAAGGCGTTTTGTAAATACAATTTTGGGGGCGTGATTTGTTACGAAAAATTATTGTAATAATAATTTAATTATTGTGGCGTCATAAAAGACAAACTTATTAATAAAACTTAAACATAACATGACATGAATAAAACTAGATATGATTCTTTTTAAAAAAAAAAAAACATGAAAAAGATCTTTAATTCATTCATTCCTATAAAAAAAACATTAAATTTAAATGTTATTAATAATTTCACTCTTTGTGACGTCATAAAAAAAAATCTTCCTATGAACGTCTGATTTTTCTTCATTATATTTAGTATGGATCTTAACGAAAAATGCGGCGAAGAAAAATAAAATGGCGTCCAATGTTTTTATTTTATTTGTTTACTTAATAAAATTATTGAATAAAACCCGATTTTTTTTTCTTCTTTTTTTGCCAAAGCGAAATTCGACCTGAAATTAAATTCAGTTATTTGTAATTGCAAAAGGTCTCTCTCTCTCTCTCTCTCTCTCTCCTCTCTCTCTCTCTCTCTCTCTCTCTGTTTTGTAAATTGTCTTTCCTATTTTTTTGCATTTCATCCATTATTTAATTAATTAATTAGTATACAAAATTAATTAAGAGTTAATATTAAAGGTTTTCAGTAGTGGATTCTGTTCTGTATCGTCATGTTCTTTCCCGTCATGTCTTTTCTTTTCTTTCCAGTCATGTCTCTTTTTCTCTTTTCCAGTCATGTCTTTTGTCTTTTTTCCAGTCATGTCTTTTGTCTTCTTTCCAGTCATGTCTTTTTTCTTTTTTCCAGTCATGTCTTTTTTCTTTTTTCCAGTCATGTATTTTCTCTTCTTTCCAGTCATGTCTTTTTTTCTCTTTTCCAGTCATGTATTTTCTCTTCTTTCCAGTCATGTCTTTTTCTTTTGTCCAGTTATGTCTTTTCTCTTCTTTCCAGTCATGTCTTTTTTCTTCTTTCCAGTCATGTATTTTCTTTCCACTCATGTATTTTCTCTTCTTTCCAATCATGTATTTTCTCTTCTTTCTAGTCATGTCTTTTCTCTTCTTTCCAGTCATGTCTTTTTTCTTCTTTCCAGTCATGTCTTTTCTTTCCACTCATGCCTTTTCTCTTCTTTCCAATCATGTCTTTCCTCTTCTTTCCAGTCATGTCTTTTCTCTTCTTTCCAATCATGTCTCTCTGTTCTTAAAGTAGAGATGCAATCACTCATCCTACGACTGATAGAGAAATAGATAACTTGAGCATTTCCGCCTTCATTTGAAGTCGTTCTCATTTCCAAATTGCGAATCTCAACGAGATCACTCCCAAATAGGTCTATTCCCTATCCTCTTTGAAGAATTCCCACTTGTATCAATAATCAGCTTCATTTACGTTAATAATTATAAAGTTATTACCCGGTTAGGTTACTTTTAACATCCAGGAGTACAAGTTACAAAATGACGGTCTCAAATCTGGGATTCTTATTATGAGAATTCTCATTTTTAGGTCATGAATGAAGATGAAAGTAACATAAAATGTGAAGCAAATGAGAACATGATTTTCAACCACTGTCATTCAGAGACTAACACACATTGTAATGTCTTGTTACTTCATTTATTCGATGCTCCATGAAATATAAATGTCTACTTGAACAAGGAGTCTTCTAAATGAAACGTATAAAAATCATCTTTAAGTACCCCCCCCCCCCCCCCCCCTAAAAAAAATTAAGAAATTTTCAGCTTTTTCTCAGCGTCTCTCTAAAATTTATATTTGAGGGACTATTAGGGATTTTCTTTGGTCTCCCGAATTTTATACCTGAAATATGGAGAACTCTTTCCTAAGACTTTTCGCATTTCTGCTATCTCATTAAGGGATGAAATATACTGCCGCTTTGTAACCCAAAATTTTGAAAAACATGAGACCATATTCCACATTATATACCTCAAAACTTTTCTCCTTATCATTTTTTGGAAGGTTTTGGGAGGTTCAATCAATGTACTATATCTCCTGCAAAAATGAAAAAAAAAAATATATATATTTATATGTTAATTTCTTACGGTCGACTGAATACGTTATTTTCAAAATTTTAATTTCGAAAAAAAATTGGACGTGAAGTTCAGTCGTCTGCAAATATTTTTTAATCCATCAGATTTTTCTGCTTTTGAACAAGTTTCAATAAAATTGTGCAAATAACATTTTTGGCAGTCAATATTTGAATTAGTGGGGCTAGATTAATTAATTATTAAACATTTTTTTAAAAAGGTCAAAATTA
>JAJOZX010004309.1:330000-402500 GCA_023014485.1 Bathynomus jamesi
GTAATAGCTGAAATTTCTCGGTGTTAAACTTCATATTGTTGTCTTCAGTCCACTTGTAGATTTTGTTTATGTCGGTTTGTAGAGATCCTATGTCTTCTGGGTTTCTTATTTTTCTACTGATCTTTGTGTCATCCGCAAAGGATGTACTGTGCTGTCTCTGTTAACGTCCTCATCTATGTCAGTTAGCATGATTATGAAGAGTAGTGGAGCTAATACTGTTCCTTGTGGTACTGAGCTGAGGACCTCTGATTCTGATGAAGATACTCCTTGTACTGTAACGACTTGCCTCCGCTCACTAAGGAAATTATATATCCATTTCCCTACTTTTCCTGTTATTCCCATATATTTCAGTTTATGTATTATGATTCCGTGGTCACACTTGTCGAACGCTTTAGCAAAGTCTGTGTATAGTACATCATAGTTTCCATTACTTTCAAGTGAATCAATAATGTTGTTGTAGTGTTCCATTAGTTGTGATAGGCATGATCTGCCCGATCGAAACCCGTGTGTTGGTTATCATTGAATTTTTTCTGAGTTTCCAAAAAGTCATAGATTTTCTGTCTAACTATTCTTTCAATATTTTAGTGAGATGAGATGTAAGCGACACTGGCCTTAGTTTTTGGCCTCGGATCGATCTCCTCCTTTATATATTGGGACTATGTTCGCGCTCTTCAGGATGCCCGGTATTTCTCCCGTGTCTAATGATCGTCTCCATATCCAGTATAGGGGCTCAGCGATTGCATTCTTGCAGTTTTTGATCAGTGTGGCATTCCATTTATCCGGTCCTGCCGCTGAGTGTGTTTTTAGTTTCCCTATGGCTTGTGTAATATCATCCGTCGTAAAGTCGAAATCCGTTATACTTTCCCCTTGTGGTTCTTCTTCAAAGAACGCGTTTCTATCGCAAATCAATTTGTCAGTTTTTGGGATACTGAAAGATGATTCATACTGAGCTTTTAATATTTCAGATACTTCTGTTAGATCATCAGATAAATCACTGTTCTCATTTTTTAAAGGTCCGATAGTCGCTTGGTTTTTCGACTTTCTTTTTGAGAAATTATAGAAGTACTTTGAGTTAACCTTTATCGCTTCTATAGCGTCATCTTCTTCTTTTTCTGTATGCTTCTCGATTTGTTCCTGTATGACGACATCGATAATTTGTAGTTTATCATTTAATACTTTTCTGATGTTATCTTTACAATTACTTAATTTTGCAGTCACTCTTTTTCTCTTTCGGAACAATTCCCTCTTTTGTCTTTCAAACCTGCTTCTCTTTCCTCTTTGTTGTATCTTTGGGACATGTTTTTCCACAATTTCTAACGTCTTCTCCTCTAACGTCATTAGCATCTCTTCCGTTGTCTTGGCCTCGAAAATGGTTTTCCAATCTATTACTTCCATGCTGGATGTCACATCTTCCCAGTTTATAGCTTTGGAGTGAAAATTAAAAATTTCGAATTTGCTTCGTTCTGTTGTGCGTGTTCTTTCCTTTCCTGTTGCCTTTATATTAGTTGTTATTTCAATGATATTGTGGTCTGATATCATAGTTGGGGAGATTTCTACATTATCAATTAGATTACTGTTGTTTGTGAATACCAAATCTTGGCAGTTGTTTTTTCTTGTGTTTTCTGTTATTTCTTGCGTTAACATAAATTCATCAGCTAAAGCTAGTAGCATTTTTACCTGCTCCTGGTCTTCTCGTGTGCCCCCCTTGTCCTGGTGGATACATATATTTTTTCCTATCCTTTTATATTTCATGAATGGGAAATTAAAATCACCACAGAGAAAAATATTTGGGGTTGGAGAGTGTAGATATATATATATATATATATATAATATATATATATATATATATATATATATATATATATTATATATATATATATATATATATATATATTATATATATATATATTGTATAACCTTGTACTGAAACGTCAGAGACAATTGTTGTGAGAAAGATGAATGAATTTTTCCTTCTGCCACCTCTCCACCCCACCCCCGCCCCCCTTAAAAGAAAGGGACACAAACAGAATTAAATTTCGACAGACAGGAAGGTCAACTTGGGACCCAAATTCAGGTCAAAGATAAACAACGATCGACGCATTTTCTATTTTTAATTTTAAATTTTTGTTCGTTTTTTTTTTTTTAAATGATTTAATTTATTAAAATTTTAATTTAATTAAAAGAAAAAAGAAAAAGGATTGAATTCCTTATTAATTTTTTTTTTTTGGGGGGGGGGGGGGGGGGTGTCGTTAGTTTTTTGCGCGAAGAGAAAAGTTTTCCGATTGAGACAAGACGGTTCTAGAATGTTCCGTGTCTGGAGATGTTGAGAAGGTTCATTTTACTTTATTTTTACACACACACACACACACACACACACATACACACATACACACACATTATTTTTGGCACCCTTTGAAATTAAAAAAGAATGAAATTATATTTTGAAACGATCAAATCTACGATGCTTGTAAATGACATTTCTTTTGCAATTTTATTTAGAAAATCAGGCAACCATAAAAAAATATTCTTTACTCGCGTCGTTATTTGAGGAAAATGGATATATCTTTTCTTTATTACGATCTTCAAATGTTCCAATAATTCACCAAAACGATTATTTTCGTCAAACTTTTTTCACAATGTTTTTCGTTTGAATTAAATTTTTTTTGTTTATATATATATATATGTATATACTGTATATGCTACAACTCAGGATGGTCCCTTGAGAAACTTTTGTGTTACACAAAGACTGTACATGAAACAAGGAACTGTTCTGGGAAAATTAAATCCACTATAGTCCGAATAAGTAATGGCAAATGACAAATACTAAAGTTATTCTTTTTCATAATGAAAGTCCAACGTGAGCAACGGGTCACTAGCAACGAGACCCCAAAATAGAGCTTCCCTCATCAGCCTATTTGCTGAGCAGATAAGGACCCAGCTTTGGGACAAGGTCTAGGGTTTAAAGCCACGTTCGGCTTCCATTATGAAAAGAAAAACTTTAGTATTTGTCATTTATCATTACGTATTCGGACTATAGTAGATTTAATTTTCCCAAAAGAGTGCCTTGTTCCATGCACGGTCTGTGTGTAACATATATATATATAATTTAGTGGTGGACCGGATGTCAGTTTTTCAACATCTGCGGATGCGGATGTGGATCTTTAATTTGAATATCCACGGATGCGGATATTTAGTTAATCTATTAATATAATATAGAATTATGAATATATGACATAATTTTTCAAATTTCGTGATATTACCATTATGGGAGGCAATGCATAAGAATTAAAATTAATATTAATGTTTTCATTATGATAAAAATAATAACTTTCTCAAGAGTTTCAGCCACAGAAAATTCAATGAAACAAGTTTCATTCAATTTTCTGTGTTACCACGTATTTATATTTTGAGGTTTATATATTGTTTGGTCATTAATAATTAATACTTTACATGAAATGTGCATGACTGGGCTTTATAAGCTACTTTATAAGCTAATTTAATTGTAAATTGCATAATTTATTAGAGGTAATATCCGCATAACATCGCCAGTCAGAAGTGCGGATGTGGATGTTAAAAATGATGCGGATATCCGATCCACTAAAATATATATATATATATATATATATATAATATATATATATATATATACAGGGTGGGCCGTAAGTTTCCATTCATAGGAAAAATTAAACGTTTGTTTTTATGTTTCAGATACCCTAAGAATATGCGTTTGACGTAAGATCTTGTTTACTGATGAAGCAAATTTTTACGTCAATGGAGAGGTTAATCGGCAAAACATACGTTATTGGAGTAATGCTAACCCTAACTGGCTGAGTCCGACGAAGATGCAAGGTGCCGGTAAAGTGATGGTGTGGGCCGGGATATGGGGTGACAGAATTATTGGACCAATTTTTGTCAGTGGAAATCTTAATGCCGAAAGGTATCTTAACATGTTGCAAGAAGAGATTTTCCCATCCCTGCTAAACGAGGAAGGTAACTTTCCAGTTTACTTCCAGCAAGATGGAGCTCCACCTCATTATGGTCTTCACGTGCGTCGGTATTTAGATCAGCAGCAGTTTCCGGATGCTTGGATTGGTCAGCGTGGTCCTGTGGAGTGGCCTCCCAGATCCCCAGATCTCACCCCCCTTGATTTCTATCTTTGGGGGCACTTGAAGGCCATGGTGTATCAGGAAAAGATACGAGACATAAATCATCTAAAGGAACGTATCACCAACGCCATTACAAGCATAACGTCAACTGTGCTAATGCGTGTTCATCAACAGTGGGGAACACGTATTGAAATGTGTTTTCAAAACAATGGCAACCATGTAGAGCATATTATATAAATAAAAATGGTTGTCCATAACAAAATGTTTATTTTTCCTATGTATGGAAACTTACGGCCCACCCTGTATATATACACAACCTTTTTCCTGGTCAAAAGCGTCTTTATTCCCATTATGTGCTTCGTTTTTTTTAAGTAACTCTGATTTTCCATCTTTATCAATACTTCAGTTAAGAATAACTGAATGCAGAATCGAAAAGAGAAACAAACGATATAGTTTTTATTTCAACAACGATTGCAAGCAGAGCCACAGACGTGTCAGACACGACAATCCTTGCATTAATGTACGAGTATATAAGCTTCCCAACTCTCTCTCTCTCTCTCTCTCTCTCTCTCTCTCTCTCTCTACGAAAGGTCGACTGCAGGACGATTCTTAACCGTCGTTCGAATCCATTATAAGTAAAGCAAAAACGTATATAATATATATATATATATATATATATATAATATATATAAGCAATTTTTATTGAATTTGATATATATATATATATATACACGGTGAACCAAAAGTAGGTGGACAGTAGGTTGAATAGGGTTTGTGTTATATTATATTATAACTATGGTGTTCATTATAACTATGGTGTTTGTTATATTATATTAAATATTATAACTAAATTTATTTAAATTTTATTTTGTATTATAGTTTACAAAAAAATTAAATATGTATTCTCAAAATAAACGTTATCATTTACTGTCCACCTACATTTGGTTCACCCTATATATATATATATATATCTATATATATATCAAATTCAATAAAAATTTCTGATTTAGAAGGCAAAAAATGTCAAAATGAAAATCCCTTTTCGAGTTTTTTATTTTTTAGGAAAAGAAAAAGAAAATTCTTTAAATATATTGAAAATATTTCGAAGCTACGCTGCAATAATTGAATATTGAACTATATATATATATATATATATATTTTTTTAACCTAGAAAAAATCGGACATGACAGGTTGAGTTTCCATCCACCGTGGATGAATGGATAGCGTGGAAGAGGCTGTCATCTGGCGTTCCCTATTTTTTCAAGTTCATGCGTATATTGAGTCATTTTAAAACCATTTTATGGGTAAAGTTTTGGAACAAATTTCATTCGATGCAGTGGACCATATATATATTTAAAAAAGATGACTCCGGCTGATTGAAGTTATATTATTACGTTCTCGAACAGAGAAAACGTGTATATATATATATATATATATATATATATATATATACAACTCAGAATGGTATTCTGAGAAATTTTTGTTACACACGGACCGTGCATGGAACAAGGAACTCTTCTGGGAAGTTGTTATTTACCATTACTTATCCAGACTATAATGGATTTAATTTTCCGGAAAGATTTCTTTGTTCCTTGCACGGTCTGTGTGCAACATATACAGTATATATATATATATATATATATATATATATATATATATATATATATATATATATATATATAGTAATAAAGCGTCGTTTGAACGAATAGATACGCAAATTGTGTTCTATCAACTAAATATTTGTTTACTCTTGCAAATTATTAAGAACAGAATTCATTTTGTAACAACAAACAACAACAACAACGACAACAAATATTTGTAAAAACGGTTTTGTTTTTTTTTTGTATGGAAGAACTTCACTTTAGGGTGTACACTGCGGTTTCCTTACACACATTACATCTAACCTTTTCATGCCGTATGGTCGAAAAAACAGCCATAAAATTTACTACGTGATTTTAGCCCTTGTAGATAAAAGATGTAAAAAAGGTTTAAAAAAAAACTTCCCCATAAGCAAATTGAAGACAGTAAGGTTAAGGTTTCGATCCCCGATGATACTAGTGAATAATAACGCAGCAGGTACTAGCGCTGTGAGGTCTCTTGCTTATGACCTGAGTGCTGTGCTAGTTTCTGGCCATTCTGACTGAGTTATTATTTCATATATAGTAAAATTTAATACCTGAATATCTGAAGGCAAAGCAAACTTCACAATACGCTGAACATTTGCTTTTTTCCCATCCAATTTACACGCTCTTTTGCTTAACTTTGAAGATACAAAATGAAATTACAAAACGAAAGCAAACCTTGTTTTAAGAAATTCAAATTTTTTTTTTTTGATACTAAGATTTTTGCGAATTTTCTTTATTTGCCATAATTTTAATAGTTTCGAATTCAATTTTATTAAAATTATAAACTATAAGTTTATAATTTATAAATTATAAGTTTATAATTTGTAAATTATAAGTTTATAATTTGTAAATTATAAGTTTATAATTTGTAAATTATAAGTTTATAATTTGTAAATTATAAGTTTATAATTTGTAAATTATAAGTTTATAATTTGTAAATTATAAGTTTATAATTTGTAAATTATAAGTTTATAATTATAAATTATAAGTTTATAATTTATAAATTATAAGTTTATAATTTATAAATTATAAGTTTATAATTTGTAAATTATAAGTTTATAATTTGTAAATTATAAGTTTATAATTTGTAAATTATAAGTTTATAATTTGTAAATTATATGCTTATAATTTATATAAGTTTATAATTTATAAATTATAATTATAATTTATAAATTTAGTTGATGTTATTTGACTCATAACTGTATGCGTAGTTACAGAGAGCGTTTCGTGGTTCGATTGGATATAGGCCGCAATTCGGTGTCGCTGAGACTCCGCTGAGTCGTGGGCTCGAATCTTAGAGGATGGTTTGTCTTTTTTCTATCTTACGTTATGACGAAGGGACGGGCCCTCAACCCTCCCTCCCCTTTTAATTGACCCGGACTAAGTTAGCCCAAGCTCGGGCCTCTACCCCCTCACTTTCTTGGGGTATATAGGACAATGGATGCCCCCTGTTACCTTTAAAAACAAAGTTACAGTACAGAAGCGAGAATAAAGGCAAGTTATATGTCAAACTTTGCTTCATCAGAGAATAAATTGAAAAGTTAAAAAGAGGTCTATCAGGAATTAAGATTTCCCATATACACATAGGTGGGAAAAAAATGCAGTAAAACCTCTCTATAACGAAATATATCAACAAAATGGCTGTCGTTATAGATATGTTGTTCGTTATAAAGAGGTTTCCCTTTACCGATATTGTAGTGTATATTTTAATGACCTATTTAGACCCTTATTAGTTGTTTATACATACTTTATATAGTACTGTATATATATATATATATATATATTATATATACACAGTATATTAAATGCATTACCTAAAAGTCTTTCTCCGTAAGCCAGAAACATTGTAGCCAATTACGCATCAGCTGTTAGGCATTAACCAATCAGCATGCCGGCTACTTTCTTGATCGGGGAAATGACGGTAGAAACGAACACGTGCAGCTCAGGCTGAGTTAACAAAAATACCTCCTTATAACGAAACGTGATTTCGATAAAGAGAGGTTTTCGAAATGCCAATGGTGTTCGGTAAAAGAGCGGTTTCGTTATAGTGAAGTGTCGTTATTGAGAGGCTTTACTGCATATATTCATAACGGAAGATCTCTCCAATAAATGGAAAAAAAAATTGAAGTATTCCTTTTAAACCTGAAATGAAATATAATATTCGTTGTTTGGGCAACAACACCTTCTAACTAACTCCATTATGAGCAACGTTTACTTTATTGAACAGAAAGAAATCTAATTTTACATCTTTATGAGAATTAAATTGCTTTTCACATTTTACATTTTACATCACATTTTCCATTTTTACATCACATTTTACATTTCCTTCACATTTTACATTTTACATTTTGCTCTAGCAAAGGAAACGTTAAAAATACTGTACATAACTGTAGGGAGAATGAAACCACTGTTTCAATTATTTTGTATTAATTTTAACATGTAATAAAAGGCAGGTTTTGAAAACACACGTGTATATATATATATCTATATATATATATATATATATATATATCTATATATATATATATATATATAGTTTTATTTTTGGTTTGTTGTCTGATATTGTAAACATAGTTATATTCTTAAAGAAATATTATTCAATAATGTTGTTGCCCAGCGAATTCAAAAGGTTTCATAGTGGAATAAATATACTGAAAGGAAGGTTAGTTTTAACACATTTAGAAGGCTTTTAACACACACACACACACACACCACATATATATATATATATATATATATATATATATATATTATATATATATATTATATAATGTAAAGAACGACGCTTGTATAGAAGAACGTTCCGCACAAGATGAGGAGGGAGAACGAACAAATGAAAAATGAGGTAACCACCCGGGAATCGAACCCGGGATTTTCCAATTGCTGGTCAGATATGCTATCCACTACACATGAACCTCGATTAATCAGAAGTCGTAATTTTCCTACATACGAGCAGAAACCAATGCCCTGAGGGGGCACCTCCTGCATGCCGCACATATATACATTTTAACTGCAAACAACACACAGTATAATTACTGTAAAGAACGATGCTTGTATAGAAGAACGTTCCGCACAAGATGAGGAGGGAGAACGAACAAATGAAAAATGTAGGAGAATTACGACTTCTGATTAATCGAGGCCCATGGTGGAGGATAGCATATCTGACCGGCAATCGGAAGATCCCGGGTTCGATTCCCGGGTGGTTACCTCATTTTTCATTTGTTCGTTCTCCCTCCTCATCTTGTGCGGAACGTTCTTCTAGACAAGCGTCGTTCTTTACATTAATTATACTGTGTGTTGGTTGCAGTTAAAATGTATATATATATATATATATATATATATATATATGCACTAGAATCACAAAATAACACGTGACCTTATTAATAAGCAAACAACCACAAGGAAAAGGAAACACAAAGTCCGAGCGCTTTCGTGATATATTCACATTATCAAGGAGGAACTTTGTGTTTCCTTTTCCTTGTGGTTGTTTGCTTATATATATATATATATATATATGTATGTTGAAAAAATCGCCCCCAAAGGGATTCGAACCCACAACCTCCTGAAGAGAAAGTGAGGGCGCCATCCACTACACTACGACGAGATAGTAATTATCATAATCTGTTACACTTTCATACATACATTCGAACCACCTCGGAAACGCAAGACGTTTTCGCGTACAGAGGTATTTTACGTGTTAACCCTCACGCACTCAAGGTAGTGACCAGCATTTCATTCGAACTATCTGGTGCAACGATGAGATACTATATATGGAATATCATGCGTGGTCCGTACGATTTTTATGATGGAAAATCGCCCTCGTCATGAAAAATCGTGCGATATTAATATATATATATATATATATATATATATATATATATATATATATATATATATATATATATATATATATACAGGGCGTCCCAAAAAAATGTATACACACTTTAAATACTTATAAAGGCAGTGTTTATTAAAATACATTTCATTTTCAAATGTAATAGAATCTACAGACATTATTTAATTGTTTTGTCAACGCCTGTTTTCAAACTGACGTCCGTTCTGGTCCAGGCACTGCTGATAACGCGAAGCAATGGAATCGCAAACATCACGAAACATTTCGTTTGGTATTTGTGTGCATTCTCGCTCAATGGCTGCTCTCAATTCAGCGACTGTTGCAGGTTTTATAGCGTAGACTTTGTCTTTTAAGTATCCCCATAAAAAAAAGTCTAGTGGTGTGAGGTCTGGTGAACGCGGAGGGTATTCTACGAAACCCCTTCGTCCAATCCACATCCACATCGTGCCAAGTACCACTCGCAATACTCCACTCTTCGGTCCGGATCATCATCATCTTCATTAATAGCATGGACTAATCTTGGAATGTAACTTTTCCATTGACAGCGCTTCAAAATGCGTTGGACAGACGATTCTGAAATTCCTACCTCACGACTCGCTTGCCGCACAGATTTTCTTGGACTTTGGTGATACGTTTCCAGTACTCTTTCTTGCTTTGTGGGGCTTGTCGATGTCCGTGGTCTTCCGGAACGCTCTTGTGGACATTCTGAACAGTTTCCATCGGCTTCAAACTTATCTCTAATTCGAGTGATGGTAAGTCGCGTTGGTGGATCTGTTTGAAACTACCTCCTAAACTGTCTTTGCACTTCAACTGCTTTTCACACTTCCAGTAGCATTTTAGATTGAATTTCCTTTGTTCAAAGCTTAGTCTGACTGCCATTATTAATTCTAATGGGTTTAACTTGGAAAGAAAGAAACATCAATTGAGCTATCAGCTGTTAAAGTGTGTATACATTTTTTGGGACGCCCTGTGTATATATATATATATACAGTATATATACTGTGTGTATATATATATAATATATATATTATATATATAGAGAGAGAGAGAGAGAGAGAGAGAGAGAGGAGAGAGCGTAACAAAAGTCCATTCTCATAGGGAAATATTTTCCATATTTTATTTAGCGACGAGGCTTGTTTTCATTTAAATGGAACAGTGAATGGCCACAATTATCGTTACTGGAGCGACGAGTATGTACTGGATTAATTGGTAAGTTGATTGTATTGTTTGTAACGTATAGTTAAATCTATTTTCTCGTTCAATTCTGTTATATCTTATTTCCCTCTGAAAACGGACTTTTGTTACACCCTGTATATATGTATATATACGAGGGGTCCCGCGTCTTAAGGTCCCTAAGCGCCAAAATTAAAATTCTCCAGAAATCGCCTCCAAAGTTCAGCAATATTCTCGCAATAGTTTCTCTGTTATTAATTGAGCTAGAACGTTCATTTTTGGCTAAATTAGAGTTCTAAGTATGCTAATGAAGATGTTGATGAGTTTTTGGAATAGATTTTCATATTTTATATTTTATATATATTTTTTTTTTATTTTTTATTTTCTTATTATGCCGAACTTTGGGTGAACTTTTGGCTGGCGATAGAGGTGAAAAAAAGTAGTTCGCTTCATAAGGTTTTCAACCATACTTCTAGTGTCGTAAGGTCATTATAACCCAAACCACGCGATAGAGGAAGGGTGAAAATAGTGATATCCATCAAAAACACGTTTTCGCCAGTGGTGGCGCTTTGGTAAGACGCGCGACCCCTCATATATATATATATGTGTGTATATCACTATTACGTAACAAAATATAATTTTCCTTCCTACCAATGATCTTAGGATAAAATTTAACCAATTTCCCAACGCAAATTTTTAGATGCGCGTTCCGAGTGAAATAGATGAAATGTAAATACAAATGGTCTGAATTGCTTCTCAGTTGATAATGATTTCTTCGACATCCAAAAAGTTTATTTTGAGGAGAAACTAAATAAATAAATGTCAGGGAAGATTGTAGAAACTTAAGGTGGAAGTTATAATTGGTAATAAACGGAATACAGTTGCCAATACTTACAATATTTTTGGAATTCTTTCAAATACATTATAAAAGTATACTGTTAGAAATACACTAGTAGAAATATACTCTCAAAGTACACTTTAAAAATAGAAATACACTCTAAATGTACACTTTATAAAAGTAGAAATGTCATAAAAGTACACTTTAAAAGTAGAAATGCATTATAAAAGTACACTTTAAAAGTAGAAATACACTCTAAAAGTACACTTTAAAAGTAGAAATACACTCTAAAAGTACACTTTAAAAGTAGAAATGTTATAAAAGTATACTTTAAAAGTAGACATACGCTCTAAAAGTACACTTTAAAAGTAGAAATGTTATAAAAGTACACTTTAGAAGTAGAAATGTTATAAAAATACACTTTAAAAGTCGAAATACATCATAAAAAGATTTTGAGGCCTAAAATTTCACCTAAAAAATATGCTTTGCGCCTCGGTATTAGATGAAAGATGAAAAATAAACGATGAAGTTATAAATAAAAGCAAGCATAACTGTTTCATCTTTTTCAAAATTCGAAAATGGTTTGAAGGGTTCTATCCATTCTCTAATTTTGACTATCAATTGTTTACAGCTGTAAAATAATAATGAAAACTTTACTCTAGTCATATAATTACAAAATTGGTAGCAGCTATAGCCAGATAATTCTTACAGTAGCAGAACTGGGTTAGACCTATCAGCACACGTAGGTGAAATGTATCGTTTCGGCATTACGACAGTATTTACCGTAAGCCTATATTAATACGAGATAGGCCTTGCGTTTACAGAATGTTAACCACGGCCCTCTTTTGTTGTTGGGCCTACTTATCTCTAAACACCGATTTGATTTATATTACTAAAATAACCAGAAATTTGCCACACTGACTGGGAACGATGCAACTAAACTTTAGGTCAGTTTCTTGATGAGGGCGTCGGTAGTCTAACACATATGTTTGTTTGTAAAATGTCACTGATCCACTTGTGGTCATTATTGGAACCACATGCGAGTCAATATCGGGTATGAAACACGTTGGTAGAAAAATAATATATACATACTTAAGTCACAGGTATTAAAACGGTAAAGAAAGAATATATATATATATATATATATATATTTATATATATATATATATAATATATATATATATATATATATATATAATATATATATATATATATATATATTATATATATAAGCAATATCTTAATTGGCTTACATCAAAACTTTATCATTAACTCTCTAGGCAGTTCCATCGAATTGCCCGGAAAACTTTGATTACTTAGCTCTACCCTTCTTCCTCTGCTTGTCTGTTACCAACTATCGTCAGGTCTTCTTGTGCGCTCTTTCGTTGTGTTTCATTGGTGGCTTTTCACCTGTGATTGCGTCTTTCGCTAGAATGTTTTTAGGGTTTTTTTGTACCGTTTTATATTATTTTCTACTGTTTTTTGTACCGTTTTATATTATTTTCTACTGTTCTCGTACCGTTTTATATTATTTCTACTGTTTTCGTAGTTTTATATTATTTCTACTGTTTTCGTACCGTTTTATATTATTTTCTACTGTTTTCGTACCGTTTAATATTATTTTCTACTGTTTTTGTACCGTTTTATATTATTTTCTACTGTTTTTTGTACCGTTTTATATTATTTTCTATTTTTTTGTACCATTTTATATTATTTTCTACTGTTTTTGTACCGTTTTATATTATTTTCTACTGTTTTTTGTACCGTTTTATATTATTTTCTATTTTTTTGTACCATTTTATATTATTTTCTACTGTTTTCGTACCGTTTTATATTATTTTCTACTGTTTTATCTTATTTAATTAACTTGTGTGACCCATTTAGCAATTTTAAATATTATAATTATTTCAAGTACTATTTGAACACTATGACTATTTACAAATGCGTAATTGAATAAACTCATGGTGTGGCATCACGTGATCAATTTTTTCACTACCGATTGGTTAACTAAAAACACGTCACACGTTCCAGTGAGAACACGTCGCGACATGTTTGGATGTTTTCGTGCAGAAAGTCACGTATTCTTTCCTGGAATTTACCTGAGGCCTACTTGGAATTTATATCATACCAAACTTATTTTTTGTCATTTAAGTAAAAATTCTACTATATTTTATACAATTAATAAATTCCATTAATTGCAAACCCGCAGGTTTATGTGCATCAGATTTGCATACTTTTGACCTAGAAAACAATTATTTATTTGGTAGTTTAAAAATTACAAATGATATTCTTATATATATATATATATATATATATATATATATATATATATATATATATATATA
The DNA here is from genome assembly GCA_023014485.1 of Bathynomus jamesi. Classification (NCBI taxonomy): domain Eukaryota; kingdom Metazoa; phylum Arthropoda; class Malacostraca; order Isopoda; family Cirolanidae; genus Bathynomus; species Bathynomus jamesi. Next base: position 343,941 of record JAJOZX010004309.1, read on the forward strand.
TATATATATATATACTAGAATGCCTGCTCCAGCTTGCGCAGCAAGACATTTTCCAGTACATAAAATAAATTTATTTATACGATAAAGTTTCACTATAAGAATTGAAACAATAGTTGCATTTCGCGTAGAGTTTTGTATCCTTAAATTTTTGGAAAGATGAGTTCTCTATTATTTACGCATTAGGACCAACTAACAATCTTTAAATATATATATATATATATATATATATATATATATATATATATATATATATATATATAAGCAAACAACCACAAGGAAAAGGAAACACAAAGTCCGAGCGCTTTCGTGATATATTCACATTATCTGTTCCTCCTTGATAATGTGAATATATCACGAAAGCGCTCGGACTTTGTGTTTCCTTTTCCTTGTGGTTGTTTGCTTATTAATAAGGTCACGTGTTATTTTGTGATTTTAGTGCATATATATATATATATATATATATATATATATATATATATATATATATATATAATATATATATATATATATATATATATATATATAGATAATATATATATTATAAAGGTTGTTTGGTCTAATGCGTAAATAATAGAGAACTCATCTTTCCACCGGGTTTTTCGAAAACGCATTTGAAACATTATATAAACAATTTTTTACTCAGTTTCTGACATCAATAGGTAAAATTAGCTGGTTGTGAAAGTGGTCTTTATTAAGTAAGACTTTGAATTATATAATATATATTTCTAGAAAAATCCAAAATAAGTCAGACCTTACGAAAAAAAAAAAATCCACTCTCTCGACTTATTCTAATTTTAAAAATTTTCATCTTGGATGGAGGATTTTCCAAACCAAATTATATAATTTTTTTTATAATTTTATTAGTTCTTAAATCATTTCCCGAAGGAATATTTTTTATTTTTTTTACTTTCTTCGTTAATGTCCTTTGTTGGCATGACCCCAAAAAGTAAATTAACTATGTCCAAACGTTAAACATAGGGTTTGTTTATAATATAATATATATATATATATATATATATATATATATACAGAAAAAGAGTAAACGGGAAGCAGAAATAATAAAAAAGCACCAACAGAGGAAGCAGAGGCATCAAACCAAATCCAAAGATTTCAAACAACGGACATTAGCAGCAATAGGAAAAAACAAGTAGACAATAAAGCAATCAAACTGAAACCACCACCCCAAAAAAAAGGTCCCAAGTAAAAATGGGGAAGAAACTACAGGGTGTCCATAAATGTTTACCCTGAAAACAGTATGCTCTCATGTTTTAATGACGAATCTTACATCCGTTTTCTTTTTACAGGTGATCTCGTACACGCATAGAGTTTCTGTGCTGGTGTGTTTCGTCTACCGCATTCGCCGCTAGGAGCGCTGTAGTAGCTGTTTAATTAAGATGGCGTCTGTGATAGAGAAGGCACAATGTGTTGTGTGGCTTGCAGAAACAAAATCTCCTGTCAGTGTTCAGCGAAGGTTCAGAACAAAGTATGGAAAGAATCCACCTGATGTGAAGTTAATTAAGTCGTGGATGAAAAAATTCTTGGAAACTGGAAACGTGGAAAAGGGAAAGAGCAGTGGTAGACCATCAGTTTCCGATGGGACGGTGGAAAACATTCAAACGGCTTTCACATCAATTACGTCATCCCCCAGCTGCAGGACAGGCAGCCAACTGTCATCTTCCAACAAAATGGGGCACCCCCTCATTGGGCGCATGTTGTTTGTGAAACTCTCGACGCAACATTTCCAAATCGATGGATTGGCAGGGACGGGCCAATCCCATGGTCCCCAAGATCACCAAACATTACCCCGCTGGATTTCTTTCTCTGGGGTCATGTTAAAGATTTGGTTTATGCAACAGTTGTTCCAGATATCAGGACATTGCGAGAACGCATTACGGATGCAATTGCAACAGTTAACCCACAAATGTTGGAAAATGTGTGGCGTGAGTGTGAATACCGTTTAGACATTTTACGTGCCACTAGGGGTGCACATGTGGAAGCTTATTAAGTTCATTAACTATGTAACAAAACTTTGTATGTTTATCTACTTATGATTAAAACTGTGTTTGAATACGAGTGTTTATTTAAAAGTTATAGCATGCTTTAATCAGGGTAATCATTTATGGACACACTATATATGTAAATACTATGTGAAAGGAATTTGCAGATATAAAGGAGGACAATGTATTTACGAACACCCTTCCTTGTGCAACTACTACGATAATGGTCGCTGCAAATTCGGTGGAAAGTGCAAATACTACCATCCGGACATTTGCAAAACCTACGCAACATATTGAAGCTACCAGTACGGGAGAAAATGCTACTACTATCATCTCCCGACAAGTTCAAAGGACAAAGGACAAATTTCAGATGACAACAGGGGGAATGTGATAAAAAAAAATATGTGCACAGATAGCAAACAAAACTCTTTAAACACAAATAGCAAACAAAAATTTTTCAACATCTCGGACATAATACGGCTGCTAAGTCTTATACAGCACATGCAGCTGACACAGCTAGGAACCCTCGAGCCGGACAGCTTCGTAGCAAGAAGCTACCAGAACAGGTAGGCGGGAACGGATCCATCTCGGAGGACCACATGGCTACAAAACACGCGATGTCAAAGGACAACGAACTTAACATGCGCAAGGGGCAATGCAAAACAAAGAACGTAAACATTGTCCTAGTAAATATTCAAGGAATAAAACCGAACAATTCACTAAACAAAGTTTTGTACCTGAAAGGTTTTATGGACGAAACAAGGGCGAACATCGCATGCCTCACAGAAACACATCTTAAAGACTTCCAAGGAAACTGCGATAACTGCGAACGCTGTATCGATAAGAAAGAATTGTATATCGATGGATTCAACTTACTAAGAGCGGATAGAACAACGAGACGTAAAGGTGGCTGTGCTATTTACGTACGTGAGAGGCATATGACGGAGACGGTAGTAAGTAAATCCAACAGCTTCGTGGAAACCCTCGTAATGAAAATAGAGAAACTAAACATGGTACTGATAGTCATCTATGGACCTCCAAACTCTCCAACTGAAAATTTTTCACATGCCATTGATGATATCAGAACCCTAATAAAGTCCGTAAACTCTCCATCCCCTCATATAATACTCTGTGGCGATTTTAATTTCCCATTTATAAAATACAAAAAGGTTGGTAGAAATATATTTATACAGCAAGATAAGGGGGGGGGCAAAAGAGAGGACCAGAAGCAACCAAAAATGATGATGGCTCTCACAAACGAGTTTATGCTGACACAGATGAATGATAACAGAAAATATCAGCAAAAAGAAACTGCCTGGGAGCCACTCAAAAACCACGTGGTCCTTAAAAGGGGGGAGTATATATATATATATATATATATATATATATATATATAATATATATATATATATATATATATATATATATGTATATATATATATATGTATATGTATATATATATATATTATATATATTATATATATATATATATATATATATATATATATATATATATATATATATATATATATATATATATGAGATGCACTCCATTTCCGGAAAAAGGGAACGCACTACTCATTAAAAACTGTAAAAATGAAATAGCTACACCCTTATACTGGATATGGAAAAGATCCCTAAACACTGGGGAAATACCGAGCATCTTAAAAAGAGCAAACATTGTCCTATATATAAAGGAAGGGATAGATCTCAAGCAAAGAACTATAGACCAGTGTCCTTTAGGTCCCATCTCACCAAAATATTTGAAAGAATAGTTAGAGAGAAAATCTATGACTTCTTGGAGACACTGAAAAGATTCAACGAAAATTAGCACCGATTCCGATCAGGAAGATCATGACTATCACAACTTATAGAGCACTATAACAATATCCTAGATGTACTTGAAGGAAATAAAAACTATGATGTCATATACACGAATTTTGCTAAAGCTTTCGACAAATGCGATCATGGTATAACAGCACATAAAATGAAACATATGGGAATAACAGGCAAAGTGGGAAAATGGATCTACACCTTTCTCAGAGAACGTCTACAGGTCGTCAAAATTCAAGGTATGTCATCATCGGAATCAGGAGTACGCAGCTCAGTATTACAAGGTACAGTACTGGCCCCTCTCCTGTTCATTATCATGCTAACCGATATAGACATTAGACAGTGTAATAAACAGCAACAGTATAGTAACATCCTTTGCGGACGATACAAAGATCGGCAGAAAAATCAGCGATGCAAATGAAATGGAGGCCTTGCAGTGGGACACGAACAAAATATATAAATGGTCAGAAGACAACAATATGACATTTAACAGAGAAATTTCAGCTCTTGAGATATGGTAGAAATGAAGAATTTAAACAGACTACATATCATGCTCCAAATGACAGGAAATTCAGAGAAGCACGAAAGCGGTCGACTTGGGGGTAATAATGAACGATGGTGTCAAATTCGAGACAAAATCCGATAGCAATAAATAAAGCAAAAAGAGTAGCGGGACAGGTATTAAGAATGTTCAAAAGAGGGACAAGACAGTAATGATTCCCCTGCTGAGAACACTGATCATACCAAAACTTGAATACTGCTCAATTTTGACGTCCCCATATAGAAAGGAAGAAATTAATAAAGTAGAAGAAACGCAGAGGCATTTCACAGCCAAGATTGATGGCTGCAAAGAACTCAACTACTGGGAAAAACTACGTAAACTAAATCTGTACTCCCTGGAAAGAAGAGAGAGGTACACCATAATCTATGATACATATGGAAAATGATCGAAAAACTGGTGCCAATCCTCAAACTAAACCCAATTACCATCCAAACAACGCTGGAAAATAGGAAAGGCAGAATGTGTAGTGTTCCCAAATTAAAGACCCGAGAAGGAACCTCCTCAACACTGAAGGAAAATAGCTTGGTTGTCAGGGGGCGAAGACTTTTTAACCAGCTTCCAAAGGACCTCAGTAACGTTACAGGGGTCAAAGTTGAAATCTTTAAGAGAAGACTAGATGCCTGGCTCAGAACGGTACCAGATGAGCCGGGTGTACTTGGCTATGTGCGGTGGAGAGCTAAAGGAAAGCAACTCGCTCCTCCACCAAGCCAGGCCTAGAGGCGGGGCCACCAGCTTGCCTTCGTGTGAAGAGAGACCAACACACGGAACCTGAACGAGGTTAATGAGGTTTATATATATATATATATTGTAAATGCTAAAACAAACTCTTAAAGGTGCTTTTTAATTTTGGATATTTTAAAGCGAGTTCAGTTTTATTGGTCTCTCTTCACACGAAAGTCAAGCTGTTGGCCCCACCTCTAGGTCTGGCTTGGTGGAGGATCGAGTTGTTCGATTAATTTCTTAGATATATGGATTTGAAAACTGTCGATAATTCGCTCATGCAGAGATACGCACATGTGTGTGTGTGTGTGTGTGTGTGTGTGTGTGTGTGTGTGTGTGTGAGTGAGTGAGAGAGAGAGAGAAAGAGAGAGAGAGAGATTCAAAAGTAATAAATGTATGGAAATGTATTCATGACTTGTTTTTATCTCTTTTAGCATTTAGTCACCAAAGCTTTCCAAAGTCAAAGAATGGTATTCGAACTTACCTTTTAGCATAAATACATATCCATTATTTGGGCAAATCGAAATTTTTTTTTTCCATTCCGAAATTTCTTTCCATTTCGACTATTTTCAATTTTGAAGTCATCGAGAAATGATTCCAACTGGAAATTGAAGGACAAAACATGTTTTTAAACATGTTTTGTTCAATGCATACGAATTTCACACACAAACGCGTGAAATGAATGAATGATGCAAACCCACGAGGAGAGAGAGAGAGAGAGAGAGAGAGAGAGAGAGAGAGAGAGAGAGAGAGAGTACCATCCATTAAGTTCACTGTTGAAAAAGAAAATGATGGAAGCTTATCTTTTCTGGATCTAAAAATTCAGAGATGCTTGAATCAGTTCAAATTTGAAGTTTTTCGTAGGCCTACTAATAATAACTCAAATGTGCATTTTTATTTTGACCATCATCCCTCGATTAAATCCTCTATTTTCTCTGCTATGTTTCTTAGAGCATTGAGAGTTGTCAGTCCTGAATTTTTAGATTCCGAGTTATGCAATATCATGAATATTGGTACTAAATTATGTTATCCTATTTCATTTCTAGATAACTGCCTTAGGAAAGATAAGAATAGGTAAAAATATCCTTAGCCTACCTTACCATGTAAATTTTAAATATCTTCCGACCTTACTTAAAACAATTTGTATCAACGTAGTCTTTAAGTGTAATAATACTGTTAAATCAGGCCTAATAAAGAATAGACCGGATAATACGGTTGGCTGTGTGTATTCGATCGGATGTACACAATGTAGTAACTCAGTATATTACACTGGTCAACACTCATTTTATTGCCAATCATATTAGAGTGATTTTGGGGTAACTTTGTGGTGCTGATTCCGAATATGACATCGGTTTTGCTAGATTGGCTCAAATTTATGAGATAATTGGTACCCCATTGAAACACGTAAAAATGCAAAAAATTTAATGTTCAGGCGGAGCCTACTTACAAATCGCATTGAAATTGTTTCAAATCATACAAAAGTAAACACATGAAATACATAATGGCATTTTATTCGGTCACACCATCTAGAATGTTCCGGTAGTTTCCCATATGCACGCGTTATGGTTACGTTTCCTATTAATTGAGGGTATTCATTATCTCAAGAACTAGAGCCAAATCGGAAAAACTACTTTCATTTTGGAATTCAGCAACCCCAAAATACTCTAAATTCGTACGAATTTCCTTGGCAACGAAAAAAAATTTTTTTTTTGTTGACCTGTGTTATAGGCCAAACGGATAAAATGTTAGACATTAGGGTAAAACAGCATAAATATGCGTGTAGAACAGCAAATAATTATAATGCATTGTTTAACCATATGTACAGATGTAACCATAGTATCAAGTGGGATAGTTCTAAAGCGCTCGTTAAAAACAGAGATATAATTGTAAGGAATATTCTAGAATGTGCATTTATCCATTTTAAAAATAATTTCAATAACAGTGCGGGAATGTATAAAATTGGCAATACCTTGTTAAAATGTCTTTTACCTTTAATCAACGCTTGTTAACCATGTGCTAATTTCTTTTATATATATATATATATATATATATATATATTTTCGTCATCTCGCCTTCTCTCTTCATTCCCTAACGAGGTGTACGGCTGAATACACGAAAGGACTTGGAACCATTTATTCTTGGAATCATTTTATATATATATATATATATATATATATATATGCGCCTCGATGGTGTAGTGGTTAGCGTCGCTGACTACGAATCCATCGGCCCCGGGATCGAGACCCGGTGACGGCAGCCGGCGCGCAGCAAAACCCAGCTGTTCATCCTTCCACACAATAAAGAAAGTGGTTGGTAGATTAATGGGTACCCTGGGTGACCTAGTGGTTAAGATGCTGGGCTGCTGCTGGTGAGGCGTGGTTCGGATTCCACGTTAAACTGTAGGTCTAAGGTGGAGTGAAAACTTGACCTTCGTTAGAATGAACAATTCGGGCGGAAGCAAACCAAAAGTTAACCAAAGGTTTTATATATTTACATATATATATATTCAGCCTGCCCCAAAAGAAGGGTGACTGCTCTCATCCCTCCAACTATCGTCCAATTGCTTTGATTTCTTGCCTTTCCAAAGTTTTTTGATCTATCCTTAATAGGAAGATTCTTAAAAACCTCTTTTCTTACAATCTTCTTTCAGATCGTCAGTATGAATTCCGCAAGGGACGCTCTACTGGCGATCTTCTCGCATATCTCTCCTACTCTTGGTCATCCTCCTTTCGGGATTTCGGTGAAACTTTTGCTATTGCGATAGACATATCGAAAGCTTTTGATAGAGTCTGGCACAAATCTTTAATTTCGAAACTGCCCTCTTCGGTTTCTATCCTTCCCTCTGTGCCTTCATCTCTAATTTCCTTTCTGGCTGATTTATAGCTGCGGTTGTAGATGGCCACGGTTCTTCTCCTAAAGCTATTAACAGTAGTGTTCCTCAGGGTTCTGCCCTGTCACCCACTCTTTTCCTTTTATTTATTAATGATCTTTTAATTCGCACTTCCTATCCTATACACTCCTATGCTGATGATTCCACGCTTCCCTTCTCCATCCGCTTCCCAAAGCGTCCCTCTTAACAGGCACTAATCTGTATTTTCAGTCTTTCAGCTACTCAACCGCTCAACTCTGGAACAATCTTCCTCAATCCATCTTCCCTCCTGTCTATGAACCTGCTATCTTTCAAACGCAGAGTGTCTACGTATCTCGAAAACCCCGGACTTTGGTTTTGGCTCTCTTCTTCTTCTATGGGAGGGCCGGTTTTGGGGGGCATTTGCCCTTGGCCCCTCCTTCCTGCATAGAAAAGTGTGCGCGTGTGTGTGTGTGTATATATATATATATATATATATATATATAATATATATATATACACAGATATTAAAGTTGAAGCTATTTTTTCAAATAATTAAAATTACAAAGCAAAATAACGTTTCGGATTTACACTGTGAACCCTTATCAAGTTTTACAGCGAAGATACGTATAATCAGACTGAAATAAATAACTTGGCAAATGGTTTTCGAAAGATAATTTAATGCTGAAACTTTTTAACTTTTGATCTTTGTCATGTTTTCAAAGCAGTTTTCATAAAGAAAAAGTTAAAATTTTCAGTTTTTTATCGGGATTATTCAATACAAAGGTTCGATCCGGAATTTATTTCCTCCCTGATATCAGTTTGTCCCATAAAAGCGGTATAAAGGACGATATATTGGAATGAATTTGTTTTTTATAGACATTTCAAATAAACTATTTACTCAGGATCAATTCAAATAATGACGGTTTTCAAATTGCAGTTGAATGAAAGTTTCCTTATCAGGATCAACTTATTTCGTTCGAGAAACACATTTGAAGTTCATCCTCGGCTCAATTTGCATTCTAAAATTGATCAAATTTTGGTAAACAATTCGTACAATGGTTGTTGGTAGAATTTGAAAACAAATTTTGTACAAACAGTGAAACAATTAGTTTGAGGTTTTAAATGTAATGTAACGTAATGTAATATAAATGTAATTTTGTGGTTCGTAACATTTAATAAGGGACATATGACGGAAGGGACCTACAGCTTTAGTCGGAATCCAAACAACGGTCGCTATGTAATATAGACGCGAAGGATGGTCTTCCCTCCAGTCCCAATGTCGCTTAACTTCGCTGATCGAGGGGAAGGGGTGTTACGACATTGCCCATGACGTAACCCATTCTGAGGTGGTGTTATTACTGTTGCTTCTTGAATGATAATAAATTATACGGTGCGAATAGCGACACTAACGTCTTGCACAGAAATTTGATTCGCTCCAAATGGCGATGTCAAATTTCTACAATGGATCATTTGAAAACTTGATCAACAAATCAATTTCAGTTCAGAGAAATTTTTATTTGAAATTTTACGTCTTCAGTTAGTTTCATGATAAAAAATTTGCGAACTTACTTACACATGTGCGTTTTGTGTGTGTGTGTGTGTGTGTGTGTGTGTGTGTGTGTGTGTGTGTGCGCGTAAGTAAAATAATGTAGCTTATTTCTTACTTTAAATGGTGCACATTTCGAATTCAGAAAGTTTTTCACTGGCAAAAGTATACGAATGGACCAACAATTGTGGATATATATATATATATATATATATATACTAGGAGCACTCAATATTTTTTGCCCCAACCTTTTTTCTTAGCTAAATAATAGGCCATGGGGCTGAAATGTCTTTTGGGCCGTAAGTTTGAACTTTCTGCGCTTCACATAACCGGATTTTTCCAGTTTGAACCACCCCTCCTTGTATAAAACTGCTTTTAAACGCCCTTGTATAAAACCGATGGTTGACGCAGTTTCGAAAATGGCGTCTGACAGTGATGTGCGTCATAAACAGAGAGCTGTTATCGAGTTCTTAACCGCAGAGAAGGAAACAGTTGCAAATATTCACAAACGTCTACAAAACGTTCACGGAGATGATGTTGCTGATCGAAGCACAGTTGGACGCTGGTCTAAACGTGTGGGATCATTGGAGAAAGTGAGAGCCAGCCTCGATGATGAGCCATGTAGCGGTCGCCTGGCATCGGCTGTGACATCTCACACTGTGCAACGTCCTAACAGCATCATTCGATCAAATCGGAGCGTCACATACAAGGAGCTATCACTGGAGCTAGGAATTAGTGAAGGAAGTGTGAATACGATAATTCAGCAAATGGGATATTCAAAAGTGTGTTCACGGTTTGTTCCTCGCAAACTGACTGAAGATCACAAAGCCCAAAGAAAAGAAATTGCTTCTGAGTCGTTGGTTCGATACGAGACAGAAGGGGATGACTTCCTTTCACGAATTGTGACGGGATGAGACTTGGGTACACCACTTTGAACTTGAAACAAAACGCCAATCCATGGAGTGGCGTCACGCAGACTCCCCACGCAAGAAAAAGTTTAAAATGGCTCCCTCTGCAGGAAAGGTTATGGCCACCATCTTCTGGGACATGAAAGGGGTGATTCTGGTGGACATTATGAAGAAAGGACAAACAATCAACTCGGAGGCATATATTGCTACCCTACAGAGACTCCAGAGACGTATAAAGCGAGTTCGACCGGAGAGAAAACTGGAAGCCTTCCTTCTTTTGCACGATAACGCAAGACCACACAACAGTTTGCAAACAAGAGGGGCCATCACAAAAGTGCGCTTGACTGTGTTACCCCACCCTCCATACAGCCCGGAATTGGCACCTTCAGACTTCCATTTGTTTGGGCCAATGAAGGATGCTATTCGTGGAAGAAAGTTTCAGAGTGACGATGAGGTTGTTGAGGAGGTTAAGAGGTGGCTGCAGCGGAACCCAGCGGACTTTTAACAGCTAGGAATAAAGGCCCTTGTTTCGAGGTGGAGGAAAGCCGTAGAAAAGGATGGAGACTATGTGGAAAAATAAAAACTTGTAAAAAAGGTATGTAACTACTCGTGTACAAAATTTTTGGAACTTACAAGGAAACTTGGAAAGAAAAAAAAGGTGGGGCAAAATATATTGGGTGTCCCTCGTGTATATATATATATATATATATATATATCTTCACTTTTTACATTTAACTTATACCAGGACTCGAACCGGGCATTCTAACTCTGAGGCATGGGTGTAGACCATTAGATTAGGACAGAATAAAACCTGACGACATTCAACCATAAAGCTTTCGCGTCTGGAGGTTATATATATATATTATATATATATAATATATATATTATATATATATATATATATATATTATATATATATATATATAATATTGTATCATGTTTCGCAGATGACACAAAGATATGCAAGGAAATATTGAACGAAGGTGACACAGAAAGATTGCAAAACGATATTGAAACATTATTGCAGTGTGCAGAAGAAAACAATATGAAGTTCAACGAAGAAAAATTCCAACTTCTAAGATATGGTAATAACAAGGAGCTTCAGAAAAAAGGGTACAAAACTATGGAAGCCAAACAGATAACACCAAATCCACAAGTCAGGGATCTTGTAGTAACAATTAATGTTGTCGGATGCAGAATTCAGAGAGCACTATAACATCAAAATTACGACGGCTAGAAAAATAATGAGAATCATCTGGAGGAGCTTCCGCAGCAGGAAAGCAAACATCATGGTCAAATTATGGAATAGTCTAGTCCTACCAATAATTGAGTATTGCTCAGTACTCTCAAGCCCATACAGAAAACGAGACATTGCGAACATTGAAGCTATACAAAGGACTTTTACGTCTAAGATAGAGAAAATGGAAGGTGAAGACTACTGATCTCGACTACAATCACTGAAACTCTACTCTCTCGAAAGAAGGAGCGAGCAGTACACACTAATACACATATGGAAAATACTTGAGGGCTCTGTCCCTAACCTTAGAAATGAAATAGAAACAAACTGGAATGAGAGAAGAGGCAGATTTTGTACGGTCCCAGCAGCAGTGGGACAAGCGGCCATGAAAACGAGGATGGAAATACCCTCAGAATACGAGCCCAAAGCTTTTCAATGTCCTTCCAAAAGAAGTGAAGAATCTCCACCACACCGACCTGAATAACTTTAAGAACCAGCGGGACAGATTCATGCGCAAAGTCCCTGACCAGCCATGCGTGGCTGGCTACGAGGGGAGGACATCAGACAGCAAATCCCTCCTTCATCAAATCCCGCAAATGAGGCGAGATGCTGCAGAGGGGTCGACCATAGGTCGATCCTGAACCGTCGTTCGAACTCAACTAAAGATTCCCTAAAGAAAAATATATATATATATATATATATATATATATAGATATATATATATATATATAATATATATATATATATATATATATATATATATATATATATATATTACGAATTACCACACACAATGAGAGATATTATTGGAGGTAATATTAACACGGTTTCGTAATTCTGTAATTCATTTGAAAAGGTTGGGGAAAATTTTATTCACTAAAAATCATTAGAATTAAACAGAACACAGAATAAAGAAAGAATAAAAGAGAGAATAAGAGAAATAGAGAATAAATAAAGACGTTCAAAAGGTTTCAGAAACAAGAAGATTGGAATCATTAAATTTTACGGTTTCTTTCGTTTTGATCGTGAATATAAACCAATTAATAAAATATTGTTTTTTGATATCTATCTATTTATCTATCTATCTATCTATCTATCTATCTATATATATGATACACACAGACCGTGCATGGAACAAGGAACTCTTCTGGGAAAATTAAATCCACTATAATCCGAATTTACCATTACTTATTCGAACTATAGTGGATTTAATTTAAGAGCCATATAAAATAAAATAAATAGTCCAGTTTCACAATTATTTATGTGAAAACATAAACAAAAATTGTAAAGCCGATGTATTTGTTTTGTCAATAAAGGTTATTCAATTAAAAAAAATAAAAAATTATGTTATACTGTACTTTACAATAACAAACGAAACAGTGGTTGTATATACCGTAGATTTCTTTTCGAATTTTTTTTTTTTTTTTTTTTTTTTATTATGAATTATAACAAAAAAAAAAAACTCTCTGGGAGTTCCTTCGTAAAGATGTATGAATAATCTTTCATAATTTCAAAATTTAACTGTTAAAATTAATGCAAAAGTGTATTCACTGTAATGTGGCGAAAAGGAATAGTTTTTTTTATGAAAGAAGGAGGGGCCAAGGGCGAAGAATGCCCTCCGCAAAAACGTTTTAAAGATGTATGAATAATTTTTCATAATTTCAAATTCTAAATTGAAATTAGTGTAAAACTGTACGAACAATAATATGCCGAAAAGAAATAGATTTTTTTTGGGCAGGAAGGACGGGACAAGGGCGAATGCCCGCATAAACGGCGCTCCTATAGAGGAAGAAGAGAGTCAAAGTCAGGTTCAAAGTTTTCCAGATGCCTGGACACTTTGAAAGATTGAAGGTCGTAGACAGAAGGAAAGATGGATTGAGGAAGATTGTTCCAGAGCTCACCGGTTTAGTAGATTAAATACCGATTAACCCTTGCGCTAGTTAGTTGGACAGAAAAGGACTGAGACTGTGTCGAAAGTCTGGTACTGCGTGCTCTCCTTAAAGAAGGAGGCACGCAATTAGAGAGTTCAGAAGAGCAGTGTCCGTTATAAGAGCGACAGTAAATAGAGAGTGAGGCAACACTGCTGCGAAGAGAGAGGAATTGGAGATAGTCCCTAAGAGGCGAAAAGCCTTTGATTCCACCCGGCTGGGGAGTATATGACCCCTACACAGAGAGAGCAATTGAGTGGGGATGAAGAAACTGCGGAACCAGTACAGGACACCTAACACCTTACAAGCTGTTTCAAGAAATCTTCCCAGGAAAGATTACGAGAAAAGGAAACGTCAAGAATGATAAGAGAAGAGGAAGGATTGAGTTGTGTGTTGTTGAAGGTAAGGGGATACTCATGTAGAAGATCATGACGAGTAAACAGACGAAGGAACTGAATTTTTGAGGCACTGAAAGCCACAAAGTTTTTTTCTGCCCCAATCCGAGATAGTAAATTGATCAGAGGTCAGATGTATCATAGTCTGTTGAAAGGAACGCTTTGGGAAGCGGGTGGAGAAGTGAAGAGTGGAATCATCGGCGTAAGAATGAATAGGACAGGAAGTGCGACTTAATAGATCATTGATAAATAGAAGGAAAAGAGTGGGTGACAGGACAGAGCCTAAGGAACACCACTGTTAATAGCTTTAGAAGAAGAACAGTGGCCATCTATAACCGCATCTATAGATCGGCCACAAAGGGAATTAGAGATGAAGGCACAGATGAAAAATAAAAACTGAAGGGGAACTCTTTGGACATTAAGTATTTGTACCAGACTCTATTAAAAACTTTTGATATGTCTAGCGCAGTAGCAAATGTTTCACCGAAATCCCGAAAGTAGGATGACCAAGAGTCGGAGAGATATGCAAAAAGATCGCCAGTAGAGCGTTCCTTGCGGAACCCATACTGACGATCTGAAAGAAGTTGGTGGGTTGAGAGCGATCACCCTTGTTTGGGACAAGCTAAATGAAAGCGAACTTCCAGCAGGAAGGAAAAGTACCAAATAAAAGCCAAAGACGAAAGAGTTTGCCTACCTAGCATGGTGTCAGCAGAGAACCACAGTTCTTGAGAATAACGGGAGGAACCCCAGAAGGAAAGTACGCCTTCAAAAGTTGAGCCCAGACAGGTCATAAGAAACACCTTTTGAAGAGATTCCAATTTCAGACATAATTAAGTCAGAGGGAGGAAGAGATGACAGGAGACAGGGAGTGCTGGAATTCCAGTTTCTCCTGTCACTGTTCTCCTTAGCTGTTTTTCTGTGTCTCGTCTACCCTATGAGCACTCCAGAATGCTTCCAAACACATACTTATCTCAATATTCCTTACTACTAGTGAAAATGATCTTTATTAGCTGATACGTTTAACCTTAACGTTTGGTTTAAAATTACCGCAGAAAACCAGTAGTACCTGGCTAGTCCCTGGATAGTACCTGGGTCCATTCGTTGCTCATGGACCCAGGTACTAGCCAATACGCGTTGTTCAATCCTATAGTTGCTGCTACCACGCATTTCAAATGGGTCTGAAAGAATAACAAAAAAATCAGTTCGTGACAAGACATTGTGGACACCCTGTACAGTAAGTATGCATAACATCTGTAAATATATCCAGTTATTAATTACAAATTAAGAATATTTTTAATATTTACTATTTTTGTAAATCTTTGAGAGGTTTTCCACAATTTCGTAACTTTTCTGTAATTTTTTGTAACTTTTCCTATTGATCGAATGAAATTTCACTGAATTAACTCATTTCGAAAAAAAATGAAGCAACACCTCGAGATTTCACCAATTATGAATGAGAGGTTCTTTTAGTCATATTTTTTATCCCTAAAAATGATATTTCTTCATTTTCATTCAAGAAAAGAAACAATTTCTTTTGGGGGTTTTGTTTTCAGGATGTGATGCAAGACTTCCCCCCAGTTTTAGATGTTATTGTAAAAGACATTAATTAGATTACCCTTCCCCCGCTCTCTCTTTCTCTCTCTCTCTCTCCATATATATATATATATATATATATGACCGGCAATCGGATGATCCCGGGTTCGATTCCCGGGTGGTACCTCATTTTTCATTTGTTCGTTCGCCCCTTCTCATCTTGTGCGGAACGCTCTTCTACACAAACGTCGTTCTTTACATTAATTATACTGTGTGTTGTTTGCAGTTAAAATGTATATATGTACGGCATGCGAGGCTGCCCCCTCAGGGCATTGGTTTCTGCTCGTATGTAGGAGAATTACGACTTCTGATTGATCGAGGTCCATGGTGTAGTGGATAGCATATCTGACCGGCAATCGGATGATCTCGGGTTCGATTCCCGGGTGGTACCTCATTTTTCATTTGCTCGTTCTCCCTCCTCATCTTGTGCGGAACGCTCTTCTACACAAGCGTCGTTCTTTATATATATATAATATATATATATATATATATATATATACTCGCTACTCCACCAAGCCAGACTTAGAGGCGGGGCCACCAGCGTGACCTTCGTGTGAAGAGAGACGAACGCACGGAACAGCAACGAGGTTAACGAGGTGTGTGTATATATATGTATATAGGCCTTATAATTAATGTAATTAGATTAATAAAATAATTAATGTTTTTGCTTGACTGAATGGGTCACCATTTGATGTTTCGATTAAAACAAGTCATTTAAAAGAGATTAATAAACTTCGTGGATTTAATTTAATTAACAATACGAATAAATGATAAATGTTACAATTGCTCGATTAACTGTGCAGGAAGAAAGGGTGCATGAATTGTTGTGAATGGCGCTGTTTAGAAAAGGACAAATGCACAATTGTAAATCAAATGATTACCAAAAAGTAACATTGCACGATTGAAATTAATTTTGGGTTAATTAAGTTCAGAGAATGAATATGGTCAACGTAGGCCTGCTAAATGGATGTGGCATCTTCGACGCGTGGCAGCAAGAACTGAGAGTCGAAATTTGTGAGAGAGATATCCAGGTGAGATCTGATGTGTGACGATGTCGTTTTCTGGCGAAATTATGTGTCGATAAACAGAGAAGGCCTTATATAATGCAGAAGGAGAGAGAATTTCAATAGAAACAAAGAACGTCTTGTGAAGGCACGCGAACGATTGAATGCCTGTAGATGTTGCTGAAAAGGTGTCTGAAGCGTGTTAATATATGTTTCTATAATCTTTAGAAGTAAAAAAAAAAACCTGTTTTAACCTGAATGTATAAATTTAAAGGAAAGTAAAAAGGTCTGTGCAAGTACTGAAAAATGTTGAAAACTTTCCAATTTTTGTTGGACATTGGACTAAAAATTAAAATAGTGGACGTAAAATCCGTAGATTTATTTACATTTCCATGTAGCTCTTTGGTGTTTATAGATACAAAAATTTAATAAGTTTTCTTGTACACACACACACACACACCACACACACACACACACACACACACACACACACACACACACACACAAGAAATATACTGCAGTGTATGACGTGGGTATTTTGTAATTCCAATATTAAATCAATTTCAAGATCAAACAGACTTCTTTTTACATTAACTCTTTAAAGTATAATTAAATCATTTACAAAATTTGCTTATATTCACTATAAAGCTCTCTTGTGATCCGTTATGAATTTAAAAACTTCACAAAAGACTTACTTTGCATTAATAAATGCTTTTATGTTCTGGTGTGTATATATATATATATATATATATATATATATATATATATATATTTATGAGAGAGAGAGAGAGAGAGAGTGAGAGAGTGAGTGAGAGAGAGGTTTAGATGTATCGTCCATTTTTGTTTGCATACTCTCTTTGTATCAATGGAATTTGTGTGATCCATCTATCCATCCATCGTGTTCTGCCTATCAGGCAGGTCCAACTCATGTGTCCCGCCAAAGTATTCTATCCTGAGCTATCCTTTTCATCTCATGGTAGCTCCTGCCTGCCTTCAAATCATCCAGCATTGCTTTCCTTTTCCTTCCCCTCGGCCTTCTACCTTCATATCTACCCTCTATCACCTCCTTCAACAATCCTTCTCCTCTCAACACGTGTCCGATCCATTTCTTCTGTCTTTCTCTTATCACCTTAATGAGTTTTCTTTCCTCCCTCACCTGTTGCAGTACTTCCTCATTATTTTGGTGTTCCCTCCAGCTTATCTTTAGTATTCTTCTCCAAATCCACATTTCAAAACTTTCCAGGAGTACCATACAGTACCACACTCAATATCAAGCTTTTTACTAACCTTTTCTTCAGCTTAAAGTTGAATTTACCTGTAAGTAGTCTTTTCTGTTTGATCAAACTTTACAAATTAAGTGAGTTTCACAATATTTTATCCATTTGTGTAAAGTCCAGTCCACTGCGTCAAAAACCTTGAAAAGGAATACAGACAAACAAATTTTTGAGCTCCACACTAGAACCTGTTTGATACTAATACTTCAAAAACTTTGAAAAGGAATACAAAGAAAAATAATTTAAGCTTCACATTCCGGACCAATTTTTCAAAATTTGTGAAGTTGCAATTAAACTCAAAGGACCTCGTAAGCTTAATGTAAATATTAACTTCTCAAGAGAGCTCAAATTATACTCTAATAATAATAATAATAATCTATATTATAATAAGAGACCCGTCCGTCCGTCCGTCCGTCCGTCCGTCCGTCCGTCCGTCCGTCCGTCCGTCCGTCCGTCACACTTTCAGAAATTGTGAGAAAAAATTGTGAGAAAAAAATTCAGAAATTGTATTACGGGCGGCAATGTGAAGCTCAAGATTTTCATGACTGTGTTCTTTTCTGTAGTTTAGCCTGTCTGTTTGTCTATTTGTGAAATTTATCCCGGGCAGTAATGGGGGAAGGGTGGGGTGGGGGTAATGGGGGATGGGTGGGTAATGGGGGGGGTGGGGGTAATGGGGAGGGGGTTAGCCCCCAAGTTGCATGAATGGGGGTGAGGAGGTTTTGGGAGATACCAGATTCAGAAATGTTGACAAAATGTGAAGCTCAAAATTTTCACGGCTGCGTTCTTTTGTGTAGTTTAGCCTGTCTAACCGTCAGCGAAGCGACGGGAACTGTACTACAGTAGTAATAATAATAATTAATAAAGAGGCTTGCTTTGGAAGTTATTGGTTATAATGCGATCATGGAGCGATTACATATAGTTAGACGTTTATTTTACCCCTTCGTCAAGTGACATTAGATGTTGCGAAGGAAGTTAAACAACACCAACAAACAAACAAACAAACAACCAAGCTTTTGGTTTGACATTGAAATCAAAAGAATTTCTAACAACTTTATCCTATATACTATTGAGCTAAAATGTGTCTGTGTGTCTGTCCGCTTTCTTCGGAACCGTGCACAGACTAAACGGCACATCGGAAAATTCTGCAACCACCACCAACTGATAGCCCATGAGCTGCCGATGTGCTCTGTCAAGTTTCCCGGTCCTAGGTCACTCCGCGGCCGAGCACGAGCTATTTAATGTCTATTACAAGGTCAATAAAACTATAGAAAAGAACACAGCCATGAAAATCTTAAGCTTCACAAATCTTGATACTCAATCGGATGTGAAGCAATTGGGGAGTGGGGTGGGGGGGTAATGGAGGTAATGGCGTTTTTTACTTTTGTGTGGGGGTAATGGGGGAGTGGGGGTGGGGGGGTAATGGGGGAGAGGGGTGGAGGTAATGGGGGATAATAGCGTTTTTTTAACTTTTGTCGCTTAGCCACTTCTTCCTATGAGGGCCTCATATAATATAATTTTAAATCTAGAACCAATAAAAAAAATACATGAAAAAGTTAAGACAAAATTTATTATTATCCATTCAATTTTAAACCGTATCAGAATATACAGCTAGCTGTGACATATACTGCTACATATACTGTGACATATACTGCTACCTGCCCGGAGGGCGATAGCGAGCTACCGCTTGTAAACAACTATTTTCAAACAGTGAAAAAACCGACAAATCAGTGTTCAAACAAAGTAATATTTTATTATAAACAAAATAATATTGGGAAAATATTATTATATTATATTATATTCTAAATTAAAAACAATTATTATCATTATTATTATTATTATTTATTATTATATTATTATTATATTACAAATTAAAAACAAATTTTTAATAAAATTAAAAATTAAAATTTTAATTAATAGTCTAATTAAAAATTAAAAATTAAATTATTTAATTTTTGTGAATAAAAAATATTTTAAAAGTAAATATTAAAATTACGAATAAAATTACAAATTATTTAAATTTAAAATAAGTTAAAAAAGTTTTTAAAAAAAAATTATATTGATAAAAATATGATAAAAATTTAAAAATTTTAAGCTTCATTTTACATTTTTTACAGTTTGTTTAATTAATTATTATTAAATTATAAATTACAAATTTCAACGATTTGGAACTTAAAAGTTTGTTCAATTTTATAGGCGTCACTTTGTATTAGAGATGCAGCGGTTAAATTTTAATTTCTAAAGTCTAGATTTTAAATTCTCTTCATTTTTGTAACTCTTTTTGTACAAAACTTGTGATTTTTAAATCACTCCCTTGAAAATGTTGAAAAAATAACAAATTGCTTTCCACATTCACTTACTAAAACTAACTAAATAATGTGTGTGTGTGTGTGTGTGTGTGTGTGTGTGTGTGTGTGTGCACTTATTAAAATTCTGTATCTCTAAACACCAAAGGGATACCCAGTAAACGTAAATAAATCTAAGGATTTTACAACCATTTTTTAATTTTTTTATTTTACTGTAATATCTAACTAATACTATGTTGTAACAATTGTTTCAGTAAGTGTTTTAACCATTCTCAGCACTTCCAAAGATCATTTTACAACCATTTTTGTGTCTACATTCGGATACAACAACAACATTTTAATTCTACGTAAAGATTATGAAAATGTTCTTTTTCTACCTGTGACAACGAAAAATAAGATTACGTCATTGTGAAAACTGTCTTTACTAAGTGAACTGATAAACCTGAATCCATTTCGTTTAAGGGTACACACCTATTTTTATTAACTTCGAAATAAGAGCGAATTCATTATAAATTCTCTGCTACTGAAATCCTACTACCTAAAATACTTTTGTAGACTTTGCCCCTTATTCCCAATAATTTTGATAACCCCATTGCTATTTCTCTGAACAAAGGCAAGCAAACTAGAAGAAATTGGACATAGGATTTTTTTTCTATTTCCTGCCTCAGTTCTCTACGTATGTTTAATTGGTGTAAGTTTGCCGAGAAAAGGAACAATTATATATATATATAATATATATATATATATATATATATATATATATATATTATGTCAGGAAACAGATTACGAAAAGACGTTGTCAAATAAATTTTATTAAATATTTCAGTACGAAATATATTTTATTTTAAAACACCAAAAAATTATATACTTATTTATTTTGCTTCAGTTTGATATAAACTCGGGCAAATTCAAAACTATAGAGTTTAAAGAGTATATATATATATATATATATATATATATATATATATATATATATATTATATATATATATATATAGTGTGGCGCAAAAGTCGCGCATCATAAATTTTCATTGTTGACTATATATACTGTATATTATTTTTTTTCTTTTAGGTAGGGGATGGCTACGAAATTAACAATAGACGAGGGGTGAGCTTAGTTTTATGTATGGAATACCGGGTACAACAAACCCAGGTACAACAAACTCTCTCGTCTATTGTTAATTTCGCAGCCATCCCCTTTCTAAAAGAAAAAAAATAATATATATGATGGTCAACATTGAAAATTCCTATGATGCGCGACTTTTGTGCCACCCTCTATATACATATATATATATATATATATATATATATATATATAGAGAGAGAGAGAGAGAGAGAGAGAGAGAGTATAACGGAATATGTAACATAACAGTTACAAATAAGTGTTCAACGAATCAGTCTTTGTTTCAATTTGCAACTCGGATTGGTTTGTTTCAAATATTTCTCTTGCTCGTCCAAATGAACTATTATTAATAAATATCATGCAATGATCACATAATCATTATTAATATCACGCAATAATCACATAATCATTATTAATATCATGCAGTGATCACATAATCATTATTAATATCACGCAATAATCACATAATCATTATTAATATCGGGCAATGATCACATAATCATTAATAATATCACGCAATAATCACATAATCATTATTAATATCATGCAGTGATCACATAATCATTATTAATATCGTGAAATGATCGCATAATCATTATTAATATCGTGCAATGATCACATAATCATTAATAATATCACGCAATGATCACATAATCATTATTAATATCGTGAAATGATCACATAATCATTAATAATATCACGCAATGATCACATAATCATTATTAATATCGTGAAATGATATCTTAATCATTATTATTATCACGCAATGATCACATAATCATTATTAATATCACGAAATGATCACATCATCATTATTAATATCATGCAATGATCACATAATCACAGATTTCATACAGGCGCTGTTACCCTTTCTCGAGTAAATGGTATCCATAACTTCTCCGTCGTTTCTCAGGTACCAAACTGGTAAACTTATCATTTCACTATGATGTTCCTCTTCTACCACACATCCTCTCCAAGTGTCTTTATTACCACACACCTCTTTGGCCGCTTGATTCATTCACATATTTCTCAAAAGACATTTTCACCTTTTCCAAACCATACCCTTTCACTATATTTAATCCATTCAACTATAACTCTTTTACCTTTCTCTCATACTGTCTCTCTTTTCACCCTTTCACCTTTTCACCTTTCCATCCTTTTACCCTTCCACCCATCCTTTACGTGGTATATTATAATTTTTTTAAATTTTTGTTTGCAACACTGTTTTTATCTATTTGTATTTGTTTGCAACACTCTTTGTTTTGTATCAAGCAAATTAATGTAATAAACCTTAAAAGTACACTGAAATATTTTAATTATTTGCGTAAATGATAAAATTTACAATATTTTATTCATTTGTGTAAAATTGTAAAAATTAACACGTTTCTAATGATTATATAATAATTATAAAAATTAATTAATATTGAAACCTTGGCAATTAAAGGTGAATGTGTTTGGCAGTTGTATACCATCAACTCTTCAGTGTTAGAATAGATATATATATATATATATATGCAAAGGAATCACAAAGCAACACGTCTTGTCCCTGAAGATGTGAAGATATCACGAAAGCGCTCGGACTTCGTGTTTCCTTTTCCCTTTGGTTCTTTGTTTATATATTGCAGAGAGAGAGAGAGAGAGAGAGAGAGAGAGAGAGAGAGAGAGAGAGAGAGAGAGAGAGAGAGAGAGAAGGTGGGGGGGGGAGATCGACCAATCCTTTTTTCATCGCAAATAATCACAAAAAATTCATCAACGAATCCAGTCCTTTTCTCGTTAATTCAAACTGAATTCTGAAAGAAATTGACTTAAATAAGGCAAAATGAATTCAAAATTTTAAAAAAAAAATGGTAATAAATGTCTGCGGCCGCGGGACATCTTTGGCCCGATTTTGGCCTGAGTTGACTTTTTCGTCTTTTTTTTTTTTTTCTTTTTGGCAGAAGATAAAAAACCCTCGTTCATCTCTTTCACAATAATTTTCCCTGACGTTAATTTCAGTAAAATTATACAATATTATATTATATATATATATATATTATAGATAATATACAGGTTAAACAATATCTTATATATATGATAGAATGCGTATGACGTTCCGCCTTTTGTTATTCAAACTTCTAATTTTTAGATATAAAAAAGGGTATCTAATTAATACTTAAGAGAAAATTGGCCTTATTTCAATGGCAAAATACATTAATTATGGGCATGAGCGTCATATTATTGTATATATTATTGTATTACTGTTGGCAATAATATACTGATAATAATATAATTGCATATTTTTAGTAGAGCGTTACTGGACGAAAATGGAATTATATATAACCTTTGGTAACCTTTGGTTCGCTTCCGCCCGAATTGTTCATTCTGACGAAGGTCAATCTTTTCACTTCACCTTAGAGCTACAGTTTATCCGAACCACGCCCCACCAGGAGCCCAACTTCTTAACCACTAGACTACCGAGGTACTCATTTATCTACTAACTAATTTCTTTTATTGTGTGGAAGGGTTGAAACAGCTGGGTTTTGCTGCGCGCCGCCTGCCGTCACCGGGTCTCGATCCAGGGGCCAATCGATTCGTAGTCAGCGACGCTAACCACTACATTACCGAGGCGCATGTTATATTATATATAATATAATATACACAAACTCAGAATGGTTCCCTGAGAACATTATATGTTAAACACAGACCGTGCATGGAACAAGGAACTCTTCTGGAAAATTAAATCCACTATAGTCGGGCTAAAATCATGAAAAGGAAAAAAAACTATGGTATTTGTCATTTACCATTACTTATTCGGACTATAGTGGATTTAATTTTCCCAGAAGAGTTCCTTGTTCCATGCACGGTCTGTGTTTAACATATAATGTTCTCAGGGAACCATTCTGAGTTGTGTATTAAACGGACGTGTTTCGTGCCTTGAAAAGTGGACGCTCAATGTCCCGGTTGAGGTTTAAGTTTTGGTTTTTTTTGGCTAAAAATACAATAGTTACCCCTTTTTCTTTGATTTATTCAACACGACGTGAATGCAACGAGTCTTTTACTTATATAGAGGTTCTGAGTGTAGGGATCTAGGTTTGCTTTAAACCCTAGATCCACGTCCCAAAGCTGGATCCTGTCTGCTTTGCAGATAGCTGGTGAGGGAAGCTATATTTATGGGATCTCTTTGCGAGAGACCCGTTGCCCACGTCGGGCTAAAATCATGAAAAAGGAAAAAAACTATGGTATTGTCATTTACCATTACTATTCGGACTATAGGGATTTAATTTTCCCAGAAGAGTTCCTTGTTCCATGCACGGTCTGTTTTAAATATAATGTTCTCAGGGAACCATTCTGAGTTGTGTGTATATTAAACGACGTGTTTCGTGCCTTGAAAGTGGACGCTCAATGTCCCGGTTGAGGTTTAAGTTTTGGTTTTTTGGCTAAAAAATACAATAGTTACCCCCTTTTTTTTTGATTTATTCAACACGACGTGAATGCAACGAGTCTTTTACTTATATAGAGGTTCTGAGTGTAGGGATCTAGGTTTGCTTTAAACCCTAGATCCACGTCCCAAAGCTGGATCCTGTCTGCTTTGCAGATAGCTGGTGAGGGAAGCTATATTTATGGGATCTCTTTGCGAGAGACCCGTTGCCCACGTCGGGCTAAAATCATGAAAAAGGAAAAAAACTATGGTATTTGTCATTTACCATTACTTATTCGGACTATAGTGGATTTAATTTTCCCAGAAGAGTTCCTTGTTCCATGCACGGTCTGTGTTTAACATATAATGTTCTCAGGGAACCATTCTGAGTTTGTGTATACTAAACGGACGTGTTTCGTGCCTTGAAAAGTGGACGCTCAATGTCCCGGTTGAGGTTTAAGTTTTGGTTTTTTTTGGCTAAAAATACAATAGTTACCCCCTTTTTCTTTGATTTATTCAACACGACGTGAATGCAACGAGTCTTTTACTTATATAGAGGTTCTGAGTGTAGGGATCTAGGTTTGCTTTAAACCCTAGATCCACGTCCCAAAGCTGGATCCTGTCTGCTTTGCAGATAGCTGGTGAGGGAAGCTATATTTATGGATCTCTTTGCGAGAGACCCGTTGCCCACGTCGGGCTAAAATCATGAAAAAGGAAAAAAACTATGGTATTTGTCATTTACCATTACTTATTCGGACTATAGTGGATTTAATTTTCCCAGAAGAGTTCCTTGTTCCATGCACGGTCTGTGTTTAACATATATATATATATATATATATAGGGCGTCCCAAACAAATGTATACACACTTTAAATACGTATAAAGGCAGTGTTTATTAAAATACATTTCATTTTCAAAATGTAATAGAATCTACAGACATTATTTAATTGTTTTGTCAACGCCTGTTTTCAAACTGACGTCCGTTCTGGTCCAGGCACTGCTGATAACGCGAAGCAATGGAATCGCAAACATCACGAAACATTTCGTTTGGTATTTGTGTGCATTCTCGTTCAATGGCTGCTCTCAATTCAGCGACTGTTGCAGGTTTTATAGCGTAGACTTTGTCTTTTAAGTATCCCCATAAAAAAAAGTAAAAAGTCTAGTGGTGTGAGGTCTGGTGAACGCGGAGGGTATTCTACGAAACCCCTTTGTCCAATCCACATCCACATCGTGCCAAGTACCACTCGCAATACTCCACTCTTCGGTCCGGATCATCATCATCATCTTCATTAATAGCATGGACTAATCTTGGAATGTAACTTTTCCATTGACAGCGCTTCAAAATGCGTTGGACAGACGATTCTGAAATTCCTACCTCACGACTCGCTCGCCGCACAGATTTTCTTGGACTTTGGTGATACGTTTCCAGTACTCTTTCTTGCTTTGTGGGGCTTGTCGATGTCCGTGGTCTTCCGGAACGCTTCTTGTGGACATTCTGAACAGTTCCATCGGCTTCAAACTTATCTCTAATTCGAGTGATGGTAAGTCGCGTTGGTGGATCTGTTTGAAACTCCCTCCTAAACTGTCTTTGCACTTCAACTGCGTTTTCACACTTGCAGTAGCATTTTAGAATGAATTTCCTTTGTTCAAAGCTTAGTCTGACTGCCATTATTAATTCTAATGGGTTTAACTTGGAAAGAAAGAAACATCAATTGAGCTATCAGCTGTTAAAGTGTGTATACATTTTTTTGGGACGCCCTATATATATATATATATATATATATATATATATATATTATATATATATATATATATATATATATATTATAATGAATATTATCTCCTATTTTTAGCTATTTTCTATAATATTTTCAGCTAATTTCGATAATAGTGTTCTTGTCATAAATTCTCATCATAAATAATTGGTCATTTCCATTCCTGGCTCGTATTTTAATATAAAATTAAATACGATGTTAGTCTCCATTATTTGAAGGAAAAACAAAATGCATTGGAAAACCTATTCTTATGTACACGCTTAAAAACGATCATGTGTACACCATGGAAAACTTTCGCAAAAAGCGACAAAATACTCTCTCTCTCTCTCTCTCTCTCTCTCTCTCTCTCTCTCTCTCTCTCTCTCTCTCTCTCTCTCTCTCTCTCTCTCTGGAAACTGCTTCACTGATTTACAAATTTAATAACGAACTCCGTTTAACATTCAAATTTTTTTTTTCTGATTCGTTATAAAATCAAAAATGTTTTAATTCATTTTTTAATTATAAAAATTTAATAAAAAAAAGTTAAAAAATACAAAAAATTTAATAAGAATCTCGACATGAAATGATTTATCGTTTTTTTTTAATTTTAAAAACTGATTTAGACCGTTGAAAACATATTTTGAAAAATATTTTTTGGTTGATTTTTATTCTTTATCAGCAACCAAATTTAATCAAATTTCAACTCTTTTGAAATAATTTGAAAATAACGTCAAAAGTTTAAACAAAAAAAAAATTTAATTAGTTTTTAACGGTAATAAAACGTATCAAAGTAATGTCAAACCAATTATTACACCGTGTAACACAAAATTTGTCCATGAGTTAAAACTATTATTTTCTGATTTTTTAGGGCATAAATAAGTAAAAATGAGCAGTCACCAAGTTCAGACTTCGGTTCTGAGTTCATGAGATCGATTTGTTGATTTTTTGCCATTTTTCCTTATTAATTTAAGGGTTTTTCACACTATCTGCTTTTAAATCAAATGAATCCTGTTAAGTATAATTTTAATTGATGTTAACACGATTATTATGATAAATCAATGATGAAAAATGAAGTTCTCCAGGCCCCGTCTTTAGAAATGAAAATAAAAAGAAGGAAACAAGTAGGGAATAATTATGTATTATAATATGTTAATACACAGACAGTGATACAGTGCAGTGATGCAGAGCGTTGATAAAGAGTATTGCTACGGAGAATTGATACAGAATTGATACAGAAATTCTAGCGTTATAGTTTAATCAAAAAGAACTTTGTCTACGAGATTGGCGATTGTATTTCAGTTCACTCTCACGCAAAAGGTTCCAGATATAGTCGCCCATCATACTTTCATTGTACTGTCCCTTGTAGCGTTCCTCGAAAGAGCTGACATCCTGGTGAAATCTTTCATCTTGTTCTTCTGAGTAGTCTCCCATGTTTTCTTTGAACTCATCAAGGTGGGCGTGTAGTACGTGCAGTTTCAGCGACATCCGGCAGCCCATGCTCCGGTACGTGTCCACAAGTTCGTCAACGATTTCCCTGTAGTTCTCTGCCTTGTGGTTTCCGAGGAAACCTTTGACTAGAGAAACGAAGCTTGTCCAAGCTGCCCGCTCAACCTCAGACAGCTTCTCAGGAAAGCTGTCGGAGTCAATAAGTCGCTTCACCTGAGGGCCCACAAATACTCCTGCTTTGATCTTCGCCTCCGACAACTTCGGGAACAGCTCCTGGATGTGCTTCAAGGCCTCACCCTCTGGATCCAGCTGTTTAACAAACTGCTTAATGATGCCCAATTTGATGTGCAGGGGTGGCATCAGCACTTTCGTTGGCTCCACCAGCGGCTCTTGCTTCACGTTATGGGCCCCAACCTCATAGCCGGTCCTGAGGGGCCAGTTCCTCTTCTCGTAGTGAAGGGCTGTATTTCGGCTATCCCAGAGGCACAGATAGCAAGGGAACTTGGTGAAGTCTCCCTGAAGCCCCATCAAGAAGGCCACCATCTTGAAATCGCCAATGACCTCCCAGCTGAATTGGTCGTATTTCAGTGCACTCAGCAGGATTTTGACGTTCTGGTACTCTTCTTTCATGTGCACTGAATGAGCCAGAGGAATCGAGGGCCACTGATTTGTGTGTGCAGTAAAACAGCCTTGAGGCTTTTAGATGAACTGTCGATGAAGAGCCGCCAGTCAGAGGTGTTGCAGGGAATGCCCACAGCGTCGAAGAGTCCTCTGATGTCATGGCAGTAGCACAACCCATCTCTAAGAGTGAAGAACACTGAAAAGCCGCGATGCCGCTTCCTCTGGGAAGTAATTCGAACGCTGTCGTCCAGTAAGTCCCACTGCTTCAGTCTGGAAATGAGCAGCTCGGCGTTGGACTTTGTCAAGGCCATTTCCCTGATGAGGTCGTTGATGTCCTCTTGGTTGGGGTAGTAGGGGCACCTTTCACCGGCCACCCGGCGTCGACGGCGCGCAGCAGATGACGCACCTTGCTCCTCCTCGGAATCATCATAGCTTGCTTCTTCTGCTGGACAAGATTGATCTCTCAAGGGAGGCTGTGGCACAGGTAGGTCCGTCGCGTTATGGGGAACAGGTGCAATAGATGACGGAATGTCAGGGTACTCAATGGGAGGCGCATTCTTCCCCTTTCTTCGTTTTGTTGGGTCCACCATACAGAAATAGCAGTCCGTGAGATGGTCTGAGGGCTCACGCCAGACACGGGGATAGCGAAACGCATTGCCCTCTTCTCTCCTCTAAACCAACCTTCAAGAGTGCGGCGGCAGTAGTCACAGATGACATGTGGTGCCCAGCGTTTGTCTTGGTCACCGACTGGCATTCCGAAGTAGGCATGATAGGCTTCCTTTGCACGGGTGCAACTGTCCAAGCAGTGTTTTTTAGCCGTCTTTGCGAAGAACTCGCCGCACACGTAGCAGAAGGAATCCGCTGGGTATTTGCAACCACGAGCAGCCATAACAGTAACTTCGTCACACGTCACACGTCTGAAAAAGTAAAAATAATGGATTAATTTAACCCTATATGGACATAATTCTTATTTTTGTCTTAAATTTTTTTTACCTATATTAAACATTCATTTAGAGTACTTTGAACATAAATATGTGATTTTTAATGTAATATATATATATATATAATAATATACAGGGTGGTGCAGAAGTCTGGACCCATAGGCGGTTTATATGGAAAAAAAGTGTGGCCTGCCGGAGGTTTATTATGAAATGAAATTTAATTAACCATACACCAGTGACTAAATTATGTTAAATTTAACGTTCTACTGTAGTTCAGAATTTACAATAAGTGTTCGAATTGACGTCCATCTTCTTCCAAACACTTTTCTACTCGGTTGACACAAGACCTTTGCACATTTGTAAGCATAGTAATATTCGTTCTTATGGCTTCAATTTCTGTTGTGATGTTATCCTTTAGCGCCTGTATTGTTCTTGGTTTGTTAACGTAAACCACTGATTATAAAAATCGAAAGATATTTTTTATATAGTAAATTGCCTATATATT
This sequence comes from Bathynomus jamesi, assembly GCA_023014485.1. Taxonomy (NCBI): domain Eukaryota; kingdom Metazoa; phylum Arthropoda; class Malacostraca; order Isopoda; family Cirolanidae; genus Bathynomus; species Bathynomus jamesi. Next base: position 373,877 of record JAJOZX010004309.1, read on the forward strand.
ATTATAATGTAATATATATAATAAAATATTCTAGTGCTCAGTTTATCAGAATTGTTTTATATTACTTCAGCCACTCTAACAACATATATTGAGCAATAAAAAACTATTCAACTTACCTTTAATCAAATAAAGTGATAAAAAATAGAAAACGAACTGCGTAACCATACACTTTTACTTCTACTGACGCACTAACTTATTTTTTTCATTAAAGCTTGGTTTTCTGCAGTAGGAGTTGCCAATTCGTGATATAAACTCCTTGAACCGTTACAAATTTGACGATATCGTCATTTAAGTTAAAATGTACTTGTTTCGGTAAATATATAGTAAATTTTGAAGCGTTTACAGATCTGTCGCAACAAAATCGATGTACTGACAACAAACCCGAAGTTTAAAATCACTGACATCTTTTTTCTAGTGATTTGAAGCATAATGAATCAGAAAATAAAGGTTATTGCCCAGAAACAAAGAAAAAAATTTATTTTTGTTACACGGTGATCAGTAAATCTTATTTTATTATTATATAAATAATTATTAATTATGTTTATTTATTAATAATTAATAATAATTTGTTATAATAAATAAAATAAATCTCACTCTAAAACTTCATTTTAGAGGATTCCTATAATCCTCAACGTAATCTCACTCAACATTTTATGATCACCAAATTTCATTTTTGGTAAAAATGTGGGCACGAATCATGACATTGATGAAGCGAAACGCGTAAAATACCCATAAAAAAAAAAATTTATTTGTACTTGAAGGTGCCAAGAATTTTCAGGAATGCAAATTATTACTTTCAAGAAAGAAGGTTCTTTTGGTAAAGGAGGGATGAAGTAGATTGAAAATGGCATAAAATACCCAAGTGAGCTTCAACCGAAGATAGACCAACATTTTTTGCTTAAAAAAAAGAACATTTACGAAGGAGTGAAATAATATTTTAATCAAAGGCTGTGAATGTAAACAAATCGTAAACTATTTACTATTATTTACATATATTTCATTTACGAAAGCCAAAATACTTGACTTCCTACACAATTCGCCATTTTTAGTAAACGGAAAACCGCGCAAATGAGGTTAAAATTTGCAATTTTATGATTTGGTCTGAAAAAGATTCAAAAAAAAAATTGCGTTCTCATTTACGTAATTCATATCTCGTTTGACTTTAATTCTCATTCGTGACCTTATTTAAAATGAGAATCCTCATAATGAGAATCTCCAATTTCAGATTCACCTTTTGTAACCTGTAAAAGACTTATATTTTATGAGTAACTTAAAAATGAGTAAATACGTATTTAAAAAAAAATAGTCGCTTCACTGAAACGAAAGAGAAGTCATTATTAGAAAGCCCTCCAGTTTCAACTTCCGGTTTTACTCATTCATTACTGGAAATAATGACTAACGTGGTGGTCGGGGGAGGGAGGGGTGCAATACGGAAGCTAATTACCACGAATTTTTTTACTGTAAAATATTAGCGTTATTTGTGCGTGTGTAAAAGATAGATAGAGAGAGAGAGAGAGAGAGAGAGCGAGAGAGAGCGAGAGAGAGAGAGAGAGACCTTTTAAGCCATTGCAAACTTAATTCAGCAGAAAGTTTGGTTTTAAAAGAGAATTAAACATCTGGTTCACGCCCTGTAATTTTATTTATTTATATATATATATATATATATATATATATATATATAAATAAATAAAATTACAGGGCGTGAACCAGATGTTTAATTCTCTTTTAAAACATCTGGTTCACGCCCTGTAATTTTTATTTATTATATATATTATATATATATATATATATATATATATATATATATATACATATATATATATAATATATACAGTATATAAACAAATTAAATAAATATATTTTACGATATTTTTTTTATTATTTTGAAATTACGCATTTTTTATTAAACAAAATATTCCACAAAAATGAACTTTAATAAATATGAAATAAAAACAACAGTTGGTTGGCTGGTTGGTTAAAAGTTAATAATAGTGGAAAAAAATGTTTATTTTAGAAAATTAAAACGATCCCTAAATTCCAAATAACCTTTTATGCCACGAACAAATGGTTTTGGTAAATAAAAATTGTAAATAAATCTATAAATAATAATTAAAGATGGGACTAGTTGGTGTAGCGTATAAAGTCATTAGGTTTTCACCTCACTTAAGCGTGGTGGATATGCGTTCCAAGTCGCAAGGCCTAGGCTAGTTAACCCTTTCTGTCCCAGCGATTCCATATAGCATCATCAACAAAAAGTATGTATAATTTCCTCAGATTAGCTTCAATGTTGCCTTATGACATTTGAATATAACAATTAACTGTATAGCAATATCTGGCAGTGTTTTTGGACATTGGCTTGAGCATTTAGAACCCCAAAAAGAGATGTAGAAACTGTATGAAGGGCTACTCTGGCCTAAAATGCCGAAAGTGTGATATACCATTATGTTTAACGAATGACAAAAACTGCTTTAATACATTTCATACGAAGTAGTATGTCTACCATTGAGTTTAGCAAAGGACAAATATAGCTTTTATGTGTTTCATTCAAAGTACCTTTAAAGTTACGTTAGTTTCTCTTATGACTCGATAGCGTCAATGGAGTCATATAATTTCTAGTGTAATAAATAAAATAAACTTCTAAACAAAGTTTAATCTATGTTTCCATACCCACTTTTAACATTTTTAAGTGTTAAAAAATTTTTTTTTAACTCAAAACAATAATTTGATAGAGGGTGGCTTAATTTTATTATGGAAGATGTTAATATGTCGTTTGAAAATGTGACAGATTTTAAGAGGTCATAAAATTATGCGTAAAAAAAAAAAGATAATTTAATTAATGAATTACCGTATTTTACGCCACATAAGACGCTACAAGTGGTAAGACGCATTTTATATTTAGCAAAGAATATTTAGGAAAAAAATATTTCGAAGATTTATCAGCCTGACAAAAAATATATTCCCATAACTTTATTAAAAGAGCATTAACCAAAACAATAACATATGAGCCCTGAAGTGATTTTTGGAGGGGTTTTTCAGGAATAAAGTAGCGTCTTGTGAGGCGTAAAATACGGTACTAAAGATAAATGCATTGAAAGATCTATTTTGTGCCCAAAGACTTTGTAGAAGTTGAAATTCGATAATTTTTTTAATTATTATAGAGCAAAAATTTTAAGATAATTATTCTAACTTAACCTAACCTAATTTACGCAAAAACCAGTTACATTTAGTTGCATACCCTATTAAAAGTCTAATAAGGCTTTTATTTTTTAAAATTTTACAAAAAATAATTGTCTACTATTATTAACATTAGCCGTCTGGTTGGTTGGTTGTTCTTCAAATTTCATTGTAAGATCCCAGCTTCAAACATCTAGCCAAGACACCTTCTTATGCCGAATGAATATGGGGGCATTCAATAGATCACATATGCTCCAGCAAGATTTAACCAATGACGTCATTGCCTGGTTGATGACGTCATTAATTTTCAGATTGGCTCGAATCTCCAAAGATCTCCAAACTTATGATTGTTTACCAATCACGGCACCACTTCACAATGACATAGATTTCCATTTTGCTCTATTGATCAGACGTTTCAAGTTAGGATATAAACTTACACAAATTGAAAATTTCGAAGAAAATTTTACAGTTTCATTCAATTTCAATTATTTATTTACAGATGTACCCAAAGTTTACATATATATATATATTATATATATATATATATATATAATATATTCATTTTTCATTCATTAAATCCCGTCCGGCTCTCGTCGGTTGAGTCCCATCTGTCATGTCGATATCTTCTCCACTCCCGTCGGTCGCCAGCCAAATCAAACAGCTCCTTCATGTTCAATTCGCCGATGCTCCTCTGAATGCTTTGAACCACGATGTCTTTGGTCTTCTTCTCGGTCTATCGCCATGGGCCCTACCGTGCAACAGTGCATTTGGCCACCTCTCTCCGTCCATCCTCACGACGTTACGGACTATGCTAGTCCATGCTGGGCACCCATTACCTCAAACACACACACATAAACACCTTACAGACAATACAAAACAACGCACTTCGTATCATTACAGGATGCACTCAAACAACACCAATAGAACACCTGCACACAGAAACAAAAATACTGAAAGTTAGGGAACATCTAGACATGAGGGGAACACAATTCATGGCAGCAGCGACAACTAACCCACAACACCCTTGCCACTACATGTACAATCATGCACCAACACCTCGCACCATTAAGGTAACACCAGAAAGACATTATAACCAAATATTCCATTCCATACCACGCCCCACAGACATCACACAGTACAAAAAACACATACACACACACCTAACCCACAAAGCACTGACACGACTCGGTCCGAATGCGGTCCTAGGTGCGAAGCCGCCACCCATTGACAGGTCAGAGATCAGCCTGAGCAGATCGGATCGAGTTAACTTAGCACGATTCCGATGTGGACATCACCCCAACTTACAGACATATAAACACAGACTAGACAACTCCACAGACGACACCTGCCACCTGTGCCAGGACACACCACAAACAATTGAATACATTATGACAGACTGTACTGCTCTAGCACAACAACGAACACAACATAACATCACTAGTGCGCTGAACCTCTGGTCCACTCCGGAGAGGGCGATCGGTTACCCGCGTGCCGCCGGCTTGCTCGATCAGGGTGGGCTGATCGGCTAAACAACAACAACAACAACAACAACTATCTTCTCTGTATGTCTCGCACCCCGTCAAGTATGTTCCCTCTCGCTATCCTTCTTACTCCTTCGTTTGTTAATCCCTGGCCCCATTTTATGTTATTCGCTCTCCGCATAAACCTCATCTCAAAAGCCGATAGTTTCTTTTCATCTTTTCTCTTCAAAATCCAGCATTCCGCTCCGTACAGCGCCGTTGGTAACACCACAGAATTGAGCAGCCGCATCTTTAATTCTCGCGATATTGTGGTGTCCTTTCAGACCCTTGACAGCCTTCCAAGAGCCCTACTACAGCCCAACAATAGCCTCTCTGAAATCTCCGTTTAACTCCATCTTGTCGGTAACACGCACACCAAGGTATCATATATACTATATATATATATATACGGTGCGTTCGAAAAGTCTCTCCGCAGTGCTATGTTAAACGCGTAGGAAATTGAAAAACTACAATGTCTTCATTCAACCATGTTTTAGTGATTTTATTACATAACCTTTTGATTTTACACCATGTGTTCAAAGTCTTTTCCACCATTTTGCAGCACAGAGCAACTCGTCTACACTTGTTGTCAAACACTTTTTTTAAAGTGTTGGTTGACTGCGGAGAGACTTTTCGAACGCACTGTATAATATCATTATTACAGCATGTATACTGTAAACAACTGTAAATTACCTCCAGCAAGCGGACGTGTATAATTACACTGGTCAACAAAGATTTTTCATCAGAGTAAAATTTGTGGTGGCTGGATAGCATTTTTCACGCTGATTCCAAAACTGCATTCAGATTTTTTCTAGCACGTATAGTTTTCAAGATGAAGGCATATATATATAACTACACAGATTTAACCATTTTAAAATTGTTTTTTTTTAGTTTATTCATCTTATTTATTTCAATTATCTTAATTATACATCTTATGTATTTCAGGTGTGAGCTTTTACGTCTAGCAGCATTGTGATTCAGGCAACAACGCCGTGCTTTGTGTGTCAAAAGATCAGTCCAGTCCAAGAACTTGTTGTGTCAAGTTGGTGTACATTTTTTTTTAATTTATAGTTTGCTCAGGTCAGTCAACATGCCTCGACAATGTAAGAATGACCCCGACAAGTTCTGTTTCGTATGCGACCAGTTGACAACTAAAACACAGCGACGAAGTATTACAACCGACATTAAGAAAATATACAAGCTATACTTTGGTTGCCATCTAGGTGACCAAGATAAACCATGGGCGTCACATCAAATCTGTTCTGGCTGTTCAAATGGATTACGTGATTGGCTTAACAAAAAGAAAGCTTCAATGCCATTTGCCATACCCATGATATGGAGGGAGCCGAGAGATCATCATGAAGACTGTTATTTTTGTAGTGTGAACTTAATGGGGTTTTTCTGCCAAGAAAAAAACACCAGATTGTATATCCAAACTTGGATTCAGCACGTAGACCAGTAAAACATGATGAAACATTGCCCATTCCATTCCCCCAAGTGATAGGCTAGATTCTATCATAGATGACATGAAAGTGATGAAGGTGCAACTGGCGTTTCCGGACCATCTACAGAACCAGAGTACACTTTTGAAGGTAGACATTTAGAGCCTAAAAAGTTAACCCAAGGACAGTTGAATGATTTTGTTAGAGACCTATCGCTGTCTAAAGAGAAATCAGAGCTTCTCGCCTCAAGACTAAAGGAGAACAATTTACTTGAGAACAATGTTCGTATTAGTTACTACCGAAAGCGGAATTTTGAATTAACAGCATTCTTTTCAGTAGACGGTCCTCTCTGTTATTGCCATGACATCAATGGACTATTTACAGCCATATCTCAGACGTATGTGGCATCTGAGTAACGCCTCTTTATTGATTCGTCGCAGGAAGCCTGAAAGCAGTTCTTTTGCATAATGGTAATATAATGCCATCCATCCCCATTGCCCATTCCGTCCATCTAAAAGAGACATATGACAATATGGATATACTACTTAAGGCAATCAAATACGACAGTCATCAATGGAATGTTTGTGGAGATCTAAAAGTTATAGGAATGCTTATGGGTATGCAGTCAGGATTCACAAAATTTTGTTGTTTCCTTTGCCTGTGGGACAGTCGCGCCACTATAGAACATTACACCAAAAGTGACTGGCCACTTAGTATACATATGTCCCAGGGATAAGCAATGTCCAGTCTGTCCCTTTAGTGGATCCCCAAAAGATCTATCTGCCACCTCTTCACATTAAACTTGGTTAATGAAGAATTTTGTTAAAGCAATGGGTAAGTCAATTCTGAAGGGTTTCAATACCTTTCAAGGAAATTTCCGAAGGTTACTGCAGCAAAATTGAAGGAAGGAATTTTTGTTGGGCCACAAATAAGGGAGGTTTTGAATGACACTGAATTTGAAAAAGTCCTAAGTCCGCTGGATTGAAGGCTTGGCTGGCGTTCAAATGGATATGTGAAAACTTTCTTGGAAGCAACAAGTCACCTGCGTATAAGGATGGAGTCAAGAACCTCCTTGATGCCTTCAAAGAAATGGAGTGTCGAATGTCGTTAAAAATTCACTTCCTGCATTCCCACTTAGATTTCTTTCCTGAAAACCTTGGTGCAGTGAGTGACGAGCAAGGAGAGCGCTTCCATCAAGATATTCAGATGATGGAGAAGCGCTACCAAGGATATTGGAATGAAAGCATGATGGCGGACCATTGTTGGATGCTGTATCGTGACAATCCAGGCCAAATTTACAAAAGGAAATCACACCCACAGCGCTTTTAATAAAATAATGTATATATTCTTTATTTATAAGTACATTGAATAAGGTATATGATGTATTTGTTGTTTAGCATTCCTAAGTGTGATCTATACATCCATAAATTTTCTTATAGCAATATCAAAAACTTAAAAATATCAAAACCAGTGTATCTATATAACTATACGTGCTAGAAAAAAATAAAACCAGATTCGGAATCAGCGCGAAAAATGCATTAAGAAAAGTGTGATCATGTTTGTGATGAGAAAAAAAAGTTTCATTTTGTTGGCCAGTGTTATAAAGGCTTTATATAAAGACTTAAAAGCTAAAACGAGCTTACAGACTAGGACATACCTTATTAAACTGTAAACATTACAGTTTAATACATAAATTTTGAAAAGGATTTTCATTACAATAAGTTGTTACGTATTGGGATAAGTGATAATTTCTGTATTCTTAAATTTGGTATTCCTTTAACCTTTGGTTAGCTTCCGCCCGAATTGTTCATTCTGACGAAGGTCAAGCTTTTCACTCCACCTTAGACCTACAGTTTAACGTGGAATCCGAACCACGCCCCATCAGCAGCCCAGCGTCTTAACCACTAGGCCACCTAGGGTACCCATTTATCTACCAACCACTTTCTTTATTGTGTGGAAGGATGAACAGCTGGGTTTTGCTGCACGCCGGCTGCCGTCGGGTCTCGAACTCGGGGTCGCTGGATTCGTAGTCAGCGACGCTAACCACTACACCACCGAGGCGCATATTAGGGTATTTCTGTATGGGTATTAAATGCTATTATAAGGATGATCAGTGGTGTAGTGCTGTGGGAACGTGTGGGAACGGCGTTCCCTTACTTTTTTTGGTAGGCGGAACGGCGTTCCCTTACTTTTTTTGGTAGGCGGAACGGCGTTCCCTCACTTTTTCAAATAAATCCGAATTTACAAATCTCTAATTTAATTCCCACCCCTAGAAGAAATATGAGAAAGAATCATTAACCCTTTACCGCACTGTGCGTCGAATACGTAACGTTTCAGATACACGCATTTAGACTCAACCCTACGCAAAAAGTTCGGCCATAAAGGGTTAACTGTTTCAGTTCTTTTAGTTTCGACTGAGGCGTTGCTCAGAGCAACGCTGAGTAGGAATACAAGATTAGTTGCTCACCAAAAGTGGTGTAAATGGTGTTAGCCTATTGAATAGCCTACATCTGGTGAAACAGTCACCAAGGCGTACCAGTTGATAACTTTTTTTTATTTAATCATTCCAGTTGTTAGCTAATTTTATTGATCGTACTGGATGTTATATATCTAATGACACTGGAAATATTGCATCTTTAACCTTGGAATATATCCTAATATCCAGTGTATATAGTCTCAAAATATCCCTGAAATTGGTCAGATTTCAAAAGATTTTCCGGACCCCAGGCTATATGGGCTCGCTGCGCTCGCCATTGTGCCCCGCATCTGAGTAACATTTTCAAAATGCGTTCCCTCACTTCTTTATTTAGCACTACACCACTGAGGATGATAATACAATTGTGTTTCTGTATAAACATATTAACATTACAGTACAATTAAACCATTAATACTAATGCAGGAATTAATTCTCGTGTGTGTGTGTGTATATATATATATATATATATATATATATATATATATATAGTAACCTATGTACAACCTGCATTTACGAAATGTTAAAATAAAAAAGAAAAAATTTAAAAATATAATTATTAATGAAGGAAATAATAATAATAATATTAATAATAATGATGATAATAATGATGATAATGATGATAATAATAATGATAATAATAATAGATATAATTAAAAATTAACAATTATAATAAATAATAATATCAACAATATTACTAATGATAAAAATTATGATAATTATTATCATTATTTCTTTGTTGCGCATTTGGGAAAGGAATGTCATTAATTAGAAGGGGCACAAAATAGTCTCCTTGAATGACAATTTTAAATAGTATTAAAAAATTTAATAACATGAAATAATTAAAAAAAATTATTTACATAAATTTAAAAAAAAAATAAAAATATAAATTTTAAAAAATATAAAAAAATTAATCAAAATATGGGTATGGAGCCCATCATTATCAGGGCATAACTCGATCATCTTGTTTTGCAGCAATGTTGCGTCTATACCCATTATGACATTCGTGTTCAGTTTATGGATGTAGAATTTCAAAGGCTGTGGATCGGGCGTGGTTGTGATATGGTTGGGTCACCACCCACCCACGAGTCCCAATTTGACAACATGTTATAAAAACATTGGGTTATGTCCCGATAATGATTCATGGACTCCACATTCATATGTTGGATTCCTCATTACAGTTAATCGCAACTTTAACCCTGTAGGTCATATCACATCGCACGCACGATGAGGAAGATCAGAGATGTCGCATCGATCCAGTGGCTTCTATAAACCCCCCACCAGCGGAGTCACCCGGAAAAAATGAGTTAAAGATATAAAGAAGTTGCTTCGTTCTACATAAAAAGTACCTTTTTAACGTACAAAAGATTAACAAAAGTAAATAGACGCCTTCGGGTGTTTTTTTTTTGTTTTTTCCCATAGTTTGTGATTTGCTAATAAAAGCCAATAAATATAATAATAGATTTATTGAATCAATATATTTAAAATCGTGTTGGTTCCTTCTTTGCATTACGTAAAGGTGATACACGTTCTGGAATTCCATTGAAGAGTTTTGCTATTTGTTGTTGTTCCTCAAGACAATCATCGCGATGTCTGTTTACTTTGTCAACCCTCTGTATCTAATTAAAAGCATTCTGGTAATAGCAAAGTTTAATTACGAGATCTTCACTTTCTGTCATGTCATTTGGTCGCGTTACGATGCAAAATCATACTTTGCGCCAGCGCCAGTAACTCAGTGGGTAACACCGTTTCCCTATAAATGAAGACACTAAGGTCCCGGGGAGGGGGAAGAAGGGGGTGGGGGTCGAATCCCGATGGTGCTGGTGATAATAAACCGGTAATAGCGCAATAGGCCACATTAATTGGTCTGAACGCTGCGCCAGAGTATGCCCTTCCCGTCTGCTTATTAAATTCTGTTGGCTTTGAACTAACGCATTCTTTATCGGATTATCTTTGACATAATTTAAGAGGGCCAATAAACCTTTAATAACGACTTCCGAGGTCTAGAAATGAATTATTACGCATCTATTAAATTCCGTTTGCAGAGACTTCGTCATACGATAATTACCGTAGTTGTAACTTATTGCGAATTATAGAAGAGCCTGCATTAGCATTGCAGTAAATGATTAGAGAGAGAGAGAGAGATAGAGAGAGAGAGAGAGAGAGAGAGAGAAAGAGAGAGAGAGTATTTGCCAAGTCGTTCCACGCACCACCAGAAATGGAGAAGATATTTTTTTTTTCCGTATAACTTTAAGTAAAAACAAATGTTTAAAAATGTTGTTAGAAAGTTAAATATTTGCCTGCTTTGACTCGTAAAATGCACGACGGAAACGTTTCTTTTGGAATTATTTAAAAGTGTGACTTTCAGTGGGAATAAAATACACGGATTCATCTTTTATTCAGTTGAGTTACTGTAACATTTTGCTAGATTTTACTCACGTTCGTTCGTGCGATAAGCAACAGGTCGAAACGTTTTTAATTTTCAGAAGTGCTACGTTGGGTTAATTGATATCACTACACACACACACACACACACACATACAAATATATATATATATATACAGAAAGACATTACATGCGATATCGGGACAACGGTTATCGAAACAGATAAAGAGAGGAAAATTCTCGGAGGATCACGAGGCAACGAAACCGGCACCACCACTGGAAAATGAATCGGAAGCGCAAGGATTTAGAAACGAAAGAGAGAAAATAAAAATAATCCTAGCCAACATTCAGGGCCTTAAATCAAACCATTCCCCGGACAAAATTCTTTACATAAAAGGACTCATGCAAGAAACCGGAGTAGATTTTGCATGCCTCACGGAAACCCATCTAAAGGACTGCCAGGCGAACTGTGAAAACTGTGAGTTTTGTATTGTAAAAAAAGAATTACAAATTGACAACTATAACATCCTCCGAGCCGACAGAACAGTGAGACGTAAAGGAGGATGTGCTATTTACACACGCGAAAGGCATATGGCAGAAATGACTATAAGTACCTCAACAGCTACGTAGAATGTTAGCACCAAAAGTTGAAAAATTAAATATGGTACTAATTGTAATGTACAGACCCCCGAACACGCCAACCTCAAAATTCTCTGATTCCATTACAGAGGAAACTGGGTAAAAGATCTACACTCTCCAACCCCAAATATTTTTCTCTGTGGTGATTTTAATTTTCCATTCATGAAATATAAAAGGATAGGAAAAAATATCTGTATACACCAGGACAAGGGGGGCACACGGGAAGACCAGGAGCGGGTAAAAATGCTACTAGCTCTAGCTAATGAATTTATGTTAACGCAAGAAATAACAGAAAACACAAGAAAAAACAACCGCCTAGATTTGGTATTCACAAACAACAGCAACCTAATTGATAATGTAGAAATATCCCCAACTATAATATCGGATCACAACATTATTGAAATAACAACCATATAAAAGCAACAGGAAAGGAAAGAACACGAACAACAGAAAGAAGCAAATTCGAAATTTTTAATTTTCACTCCAAAGCTATAAACTGGGAAGGTGTTGCATCCAGCATGGAAGTAATAGATGGAAAACTATCTTCGAGGCCAGGACAACGGAAGAGATGCTAATCACCTTAGAGGAGAAAACGCTGGAGATTGTGGAAAGACATGCCCAAAAAATACAACAAAAAGGAAAGAGAAGCTGGTTTGAGAGACAAAAGAGGTCATTGTTCCGAAAGAGAGAAAGAGTGACTGCAAAATTAAGTAACTGAAAAGATAACATCAGAAAAATATTAAATGATAAACTGCAGAGTATCGATTGCGTCATAGAGGAACTAATTGAGAAGCATATAGAAGAAGAAGACGATGCTGTAGAAGCGATAAAGATTAACTCAAAGTACTTCTATAATTTTGCAAAAAGGAAATCGAAAAACCATACGACTATCGGACCTTTGAAAAACGAAGACAGTGCTTTATCTGATGATCTAACAGAAGTATCTGAAATATTAAGAGTTCAGTCCGAATCATCTTTCAGTATCCCAAAAACTGACAAACTGATATGCGATAGAAACGCGTTCTTTGAAGAAGAACTACAAGGGGAAAAGTATAACGGACTTCGACTTTACGACAGATGATATTACACAAGTATAGGGAAACTAAAAGCAACCTCAGCGGCAGGACCGGACGAATGGAATGCCACACTGATCAAAAACTGCAAGAATGCAATCGCTGAGCCCCTATATTGGATATGGAGACGATTACTAGACACGGGAGAAATACCGGGTATCCTGAAGAATACGAACATAGTCCCACTATATAAAGGAGATCGATCCGAGGCCAAACACTGTAGGCCAGTGTCGCTCACATCTCATCTCATTAAAATATTTGAAAGAATAGTTAGACAAAAAATCTATGACGTTTTGGAAACTCAGAAAAAATTAAGTGATAACCAACATGGGTTTCGGTCAGGCGGCAGATATGCCTATCACAACTAATGGAACACTACAACAACATTATTGATGCACTAGAAAGTAATGAAAACTATGATGTAATATACACAGACTTTGCCAAAGCGTTCGACAAGTGTGACCATGGAATCATAATGCATTAACTGAAATATATGGGAATAACAGGAAACGTAGGGAAATGGATATATAATTTCCTTAGTGAGCTGCGGCAAATCGTTACAGTACAAGGAGTATCTTCATCAGAATCAGAGGTCCTCAGCTCAGTACCACAAGGAAGAGTATTAGCTCCACTACTTTCATAATCATGCTAACTGACATAGATGAGGACGTTACCAGAGACAGCACAGTGACATCCTTTGCCGATGACAAAGATCAGTAGAAAAATATGAAACCCAGAAAATATAGGATCTCTACAAATCGACATGAACAGAATCCACAAGTGGACGGAAGACATAAATATGAAGTTTAACATTGAGAAATTTCAGCTGTTACGGTACGGAAAAAGGGAGGACCTAAAATCCATGGAATATTATACCCAAAATGGACAGGAAATTCAGAGAAATTCTAAAACAAAAGATTTAGGGGCCCATATAAAAAAGAAGACATTAGACAGCTAGATGGGATTCAGAGAAGCTTCACAGCCAAGATCAGTGGGTGCAAAGAACTAAATTACTAGGAAAGGTTACGCGAATTAAACCTATATTCATTGGAAAGGAGAAGAGAGAGATACACTATTATTTACACTTGGAAAATAATGGAGAAACTAGTCCCTAATCTTACTCTGAACCCTGTAACTCCCCAAACAACAGTGGAAAGTAGAAAAGGAAGACAGTGTCGTGTTCCCAAATTAAAGGCAAGACAGGGAACATCCTTAACCCTGAAAGAAAATAGTTTTGTTGTGAGAGGACCAAAACTGTTTAATCAGCTGCCCAAAGACCTAAGGAACACGAATGGTGTTGCGGTGGACATCTTCAAAAGAAGATTAGACGCCTGGCTCAGAACAATCCCCGATGAACTGGGCGTACCTGGCTATGTAAGGTAGAGAGTACAAGAAACCAACTCACTACTTCACCAGGTCAACTCGAGAGGAGGGGCGACAAGCTTGACCTTCGTGAAATGAGGAATCATCGCACGGAACATTTGAAATGTTGAAAGGTATGTATTTTCCTTCAATGTTGAGGAGGTCCCTTGTCGGGCCTTTAATTTGGGAACACTACACATCCTGCCTTTTCTATTTTCCAGTGTTGTTTGACTGGTAATTGGGTTTAGTTTGAGGTTTGGTACCAGTTTTTCGATCATTTTCCATATAGATTATGGTGTACCTCTCTCTTCTTTCCAGGGAGTACAGATTTAGTTTACGTAGTCTTTCCCAGTAGTTGAGTTCTTTGCAGCCATCAATCTTTGCTGTGAAATGGCTCTGAGTTTCTTCTAGTTTATTAGCTTCCAAAGGACCTCAGGAACGTTACAGGGGTCAAAGTTGAAGTCTTCAAGAGAAGACTAGATGCCTGGCTCAGAACGGTACCAGATGAACCGGGTGTACATGGATATGTACAGTGGAGAGCGCAAGAAAGCAACTCGCTCCTCCACCAAACCAGACCTAGAGGTAGGGCCACCAGCTTGACCTTCGTGTGAAGAGAGACCAACGCACGGAACAGCAACAAGGTTAATGAGGTGTGTATATATACGGTATAATTCAGACAAACTTAATAATACTCTCAAAAATTGAACTTTTGTACAAAGTAGGATTTTTATCATAGTTGCGCGTCTGGTTGCCATAGAAACACAACTGAATTTGTTACTAAAAAAGAATTTCTCATCTAAGTTCGTGCAATATCTGATCGTCCTTTGTATAGTGGAGTCGAGCTAATCGAACTAACTGAATGCATGTATTAGAAAGGAATAATTCTCTTACCGGAGTGAAAGAATCTGATCAAAGATGCTTTTCAGCAAAGCTTTTAAAGGATCGTATTCTAATTTTGTTTGTGATGAAGGGCTTTTGTAAAGCCTCTCTCCTCCCTACACGCTTTTACAAAATTCCATATATGGACTGTGAAATGCAGAAAAGCCAGTCGATCAATAACATTAAATTTAAAAAAAAAATGAAGACAAAGCTGCGCATTTGAAACGATGCAATTGGACAAAATTTGTGAAGAGGCATTTAGAATCTAAGTTTCTCTGATGAATTAGGATTTAATATAAGCGTAAATGTTAATTAACTTGATTAAATTAATCATTAATTTCGATTAACTTATAAAATAAAGAGGATTCTGTTGGTTTACTTATCGAAGGCCAAAGACCCGAAGGCGGTGAAAAAGGGGTATTCAGTGGGGTTTGTATGTCGGTGGGTATGTCGCCACAATAACTGAACAACGGTTAAAGCTAGGATCACCAAACTTAGTACACGGTTTCACTAGGTTAAAATCTTGAAACTGGTTTAAAGAGTTGCATAAAGGTCAAAGGTCAAGGTCATAAGGTCATTAAACACGTATACCCCACAAATATTTACCCTATTAAGGGAAAAAGAGAGGATCATGAAACTTATGTCAGAGGTTCCCTTGCCATACTTTTGTCATTCTACAGTTTTCAGTTCCATAGGTCAGAGGTTAAGGTCACAAGGTTACGAAGGTCATATTATTTCTCTACTCAATAACTCAACACTGGTTTAAGTTAGGATAACCAAACGTGGTGTATCACTTTACAATGTGATACGCCAGCAACCTTCTATGTTCGAAGTCCAAAAGTCAAAAAGGTCAAAGTCAAGAAGCCACTAAGATTACAAGACCGCTAAGGCCACACGCGGTCTGGCTCGAATGCAGTCTAGTTTATACAGAATCTATCGATGGAGCATCTCGAGCGCGCAGCGCGAGCATAATGGTGTGAGATCCAGGGACCCGCCCTAAGGTTCCTGGTGGGGTTTAGGGCAAATCCTCGATGACGGTACATGGGACAAACCCCCGGAAGCTCGGGGCTTCTGCAAATTTCTACACTAGTTTTCCCTTGTATTTTAAACCTGATTATTGCAGTTAACAAAACTTAAATGCTTACATGTAACATGAATGTGGTCATCACTTATCCTCTCTGTTGACTATTGTATTTATTCTAAAGGTTCACCACTCAAACGTCAAATTTTCATCTTTCTTTTCTTCAGTAATTGTTTTCCTTCTATTCCTTTAATTTCTTACACTTTCTCTCTCTTTCCCTTTTCTTTTTCGTTTTCATTATTTCCTCTTTTTTTATTTTTCCCCTATTTTTCCCCTTTTATCCCGAATTTTTCCCCAGTTGCTGGACCCCAGGCAATGATGAGTTTCCCTTAACCACGTACAAAGGGGAGTTAGTTCCTTTATAATATTATTCTATGTTCTCATCCTTTCTTCTTTCTTCCCATTTTTCCCCTTTTTTCCCCTTTCTTTTCTCTTCCCTGCTTTTTCTCATCCCTACCCCTTTCCCATTTCCCCTTTTAACTTAGTTAACCTCCCTTTTCCGTTCTTTTAACCTCATTTCTGATTTTCTCTCGTTTTCTTGTCTTCTTTTCTTTGTCTTCCACATTTGCCCAACTTCCCCCCTCCCCCCAGGGTTGCTAGACCCTGACAATATTTAGTTTTCCCCCACCGTGAAAAGGGTGAGTTGGTCTTTACATAATTTATTCTCTTCTCATATCCTTTTCTCTTTCTTCCCATTTCCTCATTCGCTTTCCCTTTTTTCTTTCCTTCCTACTTTCCCCTCTTTTTCCCCTTTCCCTTTCTTTCATTCCCCTTTCTCTCTTCCTCCCTTCCTCTTTTCTTTCTCTTCTTATCTCTTTTTTCGTCTTTTTCTTCCTCCTCTTTCCCATTTTTCCCAAAACTTTTCCCAGGGTGGGCGACTTCCTCACCCGGAAAAGCCCTGGCTACGCCAGTGGCCCGTGGCCTTTCCTTTCGACATAAAAAAACAAACTCAAAGATAATTATTATTCATTAACCAGCACCATCGGGAGTCGAGCTCTCGATCTCAGTGTTTTCACTGACGGGAAACTGTTACCCAATGAACTACAGGCTCTGATTGAAGACTATAATTGAAGAGCATTTGTCAGTTTTTGCCATATTAATAATTGTTTTTCCCGTGAATGAAAGAAAATGAAGTAAACATTAGGTTTTAACGGTAACTAATTTGCTAGTATTTTCCGAAAATATAAGCAAACAACCACAGGGAAAAGGAAAAGAAACACGAAATCCGAGCGCTTTCGTGATATATTCACATCTAGGAAAAAAGAAGATCCCTGAAGATGTGAATATATTACGAAAGCGCTCGGATTTCGTGTTTCTTTTTCCTTTTCCCTGTGGTTGTTTGCTTATTAATAAGATCACGTGTTGTTCTGTGATTTTAGTGCATATATATATATATATATATATATTATATATATATATATATATATATATATATATATACCCTGCTTTATTCTTTAAATGACCCACATTCATCATATTGTATTACAAAATGGGGGGGTAGCTCAAATAAACCTAAAATTTCCTTTGGAAGTCATTTATAAAAAATATTTGAGAACCCTTTCAAATGATAACAAAGAAAGTCACACGTCCCCAATGTTTATAAAGCTAAACATTTCAAAACTAAATGACTTATACAAAGTCAATATTGCTGTCAAATACGTTCAAAGTTATCAATAACAATGAACACACACATCACCCATTCAAAGAGCAATCACCCACAATCTAATACATCATCATTTTAACACTAGAACCCCCCCCCCCCCACCAGAATATTTTATTATATGTAAACAAAACTACACAATGGAAACTGCAGGAAATGGACTCTCTTTCAAAGGAGCGAATCTATGGAACGCAATTCCCATAAATATTAGATAGTCTTCATCATTTCAGAAATCAGTAAAGAAGTACTTCATTAGCTCTTAATGATGTATAAGGTTACTACTGCTAATATTACCATAGTAATTAAATCCCCTTTTTGTAATTAACTATCTTAAATATAATAATTTAATTTTAAACAATTTTAATTTTATAATTTATGCTATTTTTTTGATTGATTACACAGGTCAACAAAAAACATTTTTTTTTTTTCGTTGCCAAGGAAATTCGTACGAATTTAGGGTATTTTGGGGTTGCTGAATTCCAAAATGAAAGTAGTTTTTCCGATTTGGCTCTAGTTCTTGAGATAATGAATACCCTCAATTAATAGGAAACGTAACCATAACGCGTGCATATGGGAAACTACCGGAACATTCTAGATGGTGAGACCGAATAAATGCCATTATGTATTTCATGGGTTTACTTTTGTATGATTTGAGACAATTTCAATGCGATTTGTAAGTAGGCTCCGCCTGAACATTAATTTTTTTGCATTTTTACGTGTTTCAATGGGGTACCAAATATCTCATAAATTAGAGCCAATCTAGCAAAACCGATGTCATATTCGGAATCAGCACCACAAAGTTACCCCAAAATCACTCTAATATGATTGGCAATAAAATGAGTGTTGACCAGTGTTATCATTTATTTTCGACTATTTGAGCAAATAATCATTTTATTTAAATTGTGTAAAATATTGAAAAATTATTTTTGTAAATTTTTACCTTTTGATTATTATTATTATTATTATTATTATTATTATTATTATTGATATTACTTCCTGTTTTAATTTCTCTTAAGTAGTAATAAAATTAATCCCATTAATTTTGCTTCCAGGCTTTCTAACGGCATAGTTAGATTTAGATACTGTAAATATATTAATGTCATATCAGATATATAAATTTTACAGAAAATATTGAAAAAATAATGTAATAATATATATATATATATATATATATATATATATATATGTTACGGTTTTTTTTTTTGCGAAATCGGTCTTTTTGCAAATTCTCCGGTCAGTTTGTAAAGAAACCAAAACAATAGTAATTTTACAAAATGACCTTAAATGTTTGATCATTTTGCAAAAAACACAAAAATCGGTCAATTTGCAAAATCACCAATAATCTTGTCGGTGTATTTGCAAAATCTCTTGTTCTAATACTGTAGAACCTTCTAGTTCCTAACCTAACCTAACCAACATTGTGGTTAGGTTAGGTTAGGTTAGGTTAGGAGCTAGAAGGTTCTACGATATTAGAACAAGAAATTTTGCAAATACACCGACAAGATTATTGGTGATTTTGCAAAGTGGCCGATTTTTGTGTGTTTTTTTGCAAATTGACCGATTTTTGTGTTTTTGCAAAATGATCAAACATTTAAGGTCATTTTGTAAAATTACTATTGTTTTGGTTTCTTTGCAAACTGACCGGAGAATTTACAAAAGACCGATTTCGCAAAAAAAAACGTAACACCTATATATATATATAATATATATATATATATATATATATATATATATATATATATATATATATATATATATATATATATATATATGAAAAATTATTTCACGAAAGTGACACGTGAAAAGTATTTATGATGAATTTATGATGAATATATATATATATATATACACACGAGTATATTCATTGAAGCCGTAATTCTAGTCGTCTTAATTGTTGAGAAGGGATAGTTTTATGACTTTAATTAATTAATTGGTGTGTAGCAGTATTGAAATGGTCTTTGGACCTCATTGAAAGTCTCAGTCTAACGAGCGATAAAATCCTTCGATCATTGATGAAAGAAGATAAGTAAATTTCAGTATATTTAGATCAGAATTTAATCGCGAAATTAATCGAAATAAGACAAAGGATTCTGAAGAAGAATTTTTTAATTACACAATCTTCTTCTTCTTCTTCTTCTTCTTCTTCGTCGTCTTCGTCGTCTTCGTCTTCGTCTTCGTCTTCGTCTGCGTCGCAAAGAAAAAAAAGCTATTTTCATTTTATTTTCCGCCAATTGAATCTAACCAAAAAAGCTTTTCTTTTCTTCTCACCGAAAAAATAACGAACCACAAAATACAGGGTGTCCCAAAATAAACTTAACAATAAATTGCTAGTTTTATTATACTTATTATTTCCTGATTTCCGCACGACATTTTCTGTTAACGGCATATTCCCGTCCAATGCCAGCGCCATTATGCACTGTCATAAAAGCCTAATTACAGCCTATACTTATGACGAGTCACATAAAATAGGAAAGCGTATTTCATTCACTAATTACCATATTGTTGAAGAAAAACATTTTGATGAAATTATGAACGTAAATTATTGAGAATAATGAGTAATTAATTCACTGAAAAGTTATTCTTGGAGAATCTTTGGTCAGCGTTCTTAAATAAAGAATAAAAAAACAAAAAAGGTGACTATTTTATCAGCTAATCCACCTAAAACAAAAAACTAGACTAATTATTAGTTGTATAGGGTTTACGTCGTGACCACGTTGGAATACCGTTTCCCGTAAGATCAGCGAAGTTAATAAGCGACGTTGGGTTTGTTCAGTAGTTGTATTGGGGACCGTCCTCTGTATTGAGATTATGTAGCGACTAGTGGTTCGGATTCCACGTTAATCTCTAGGTCTCCACCTGTCATTACCCCTTCATGGTTGTTAATACTCAGGTTAAATGCTGCTGTTAACAACCCGTAAGTTATATATATATCCCATTCGTACTTGACGGTATCATTTGTTACCACTAAAGCCACGCCCACAACTACGCCCACAGTACTGATTTCTCAGCCCCGATTGGTTGTATTAGGTCATAAGGAGTTGTACTACATAATGATTGGCCACGCATTCTTTCTCGGAAGCGAGAAATAATGTAATGATGAGGTTGTTTAATATGACGGAAGGGGACCTACAGCTTTACGTGAGATCCGAACCATGGATCGAAATAGTTTTTATTCTCACAATTTTCAGTAAAAAAAAAAAAAAATAGAAATCAAGATATTTCACGGGATACTAAATTAAACAAAATTCGGATATCGGTTTTTTTCAAAAAATATTTGTCTCGTTTAAGAATGGAAAAGATATAAAAATTGTTACAAGTATTTCCTTGAAATAAAATCCTTTCTACGTCTAAAATAGAAAATTTAAAATTTAAAAAAACTTAAAAACTCAACTGTCATTTTTTTTTTTTAATTTAAGACCGAACTGAAAAAGAACGTTAAAAATCCAATTTCCCCCCCCCCCACCCAAAAAAACCCACTCCACATCCGATACACTCCTCTTCCCAAAAGAGACTAATTTTGGACATTCTTTTATTTTTTGGAATCTCGAATCCTTGAAGGCATTCTTCAGAACATAAAAATTTACCATTCTCAAATAACTGTTTTCCGCGCATTTGTTGTCAAAAATGAATTTCACGAGAAACCGGATAAAAATTTGAATGTAGACAAACGTATAAATTAATTGGATGTTTTATATTGTGAGATATCAAATAATACAGGGTGAGCGAAAAGTCCCTGCTATGCACCTGTAAGAAGTGTAGTGAACGTGTACCTGCACTGTGTTGGAAGTGGACAGGTGCGCAGGGACTTTTCGCTCACCCTGTATATAAGATTATACGGGTATTTCCATGTACATTATTGTGCAAATTAATGTGAACATGGAACAGAAATATGATTTTTTGGGGGTTTTAATGAAAAAAAGCAAAGAAAATTTTTTAAAAATAATTTTATAAATAAGTTTAATTGTTTATGGTATACAATACATTATTTTATCATTCTGAAACAGTATCGCAGCATCTTTTAAGGTTATTGCAGCATCTTTTGAAGTCGAGTTTGTCATTCAATTTCTGCTTAACTTAGTTTTTATTCTTGTCAGTTATCAGTGTCAGTACGTGTGATTTATGTGCTCTGTGTGTGTTTCAGAGTTGAATTTGGACATTAGACCACGAAAAAGAAGTAAAATAATCACCTTGCATGAATATACATCGTTCACACAGAGAAATTGCCAATGTAATCAAAGTTAGTGTGGGAGCGGTCAATAAGATTATTAAGAAGAAAGAAACCACGGGCTCAATATCCTCATCAGAGAAAGGAAAATGCAGAAGAAAACGACAAACAACACCCAGAGATGATGCAAAGTTAGTACGAATGAACAAGTAGGATCCCAGAAAAACTAGTGACATGCTTAACCAGGAATTAGCAGCATCAAATATCTAGGTATCATCATCAACTATAAGACGTCGATTGCTGGCAGTGGTACGCAAAGCCGAGAAACCTCTGGAAAAACAATTGCTAACAACAATAATGAAGACAAAACGCTATGCGTAGGCCAAGAAATATGCTGGTTGGTCAAAAGATTGGTGCAATGTATTATTTTCAGACGAGAGTCATTTTTCTTGTTCAAGGTCAACGAAATCGATTTGTACGCTATTCACCTGGTGAACCCACAACCAGTTCCAAAATAACCAAACTGTGAAACACCCAGGAAAGAAAATGTTCTGGGGTTGTTTTTCTGCACGATGAACTGGCTCATTAGTGCCTGTGGAAGGCATGATGAATAGTAAGCGATATATTGAGGTTCTAGAACGCCATGGCAAACCAGAGCTGCAGAAACTGTTCCCAAAGAGGGTTTTTCCAACAGGATCTGGCTCCATGCTATACATCAAAATGTGTTAAGGAGTTCTTAAAGGTGAACAATATCAGCCATTTAGGTTTAGACTGGCCGGGAAACTCGCCAGATCTAAACCCAATCGAAAATCTATGGGACATATGTAACACTCGACTTCAAAAAGTGGACTGTACAACTAAAGCAAAACTGATCGCGTCTATCATCCAAGTCTGGTTTCATAATGAATAATTAAAGAAAATCTGTGAAAAACTGCTACATTCGATGCCAAAGTATGTTCAAGACGTTAATAAAGCTAAAGGAAGCTATATCAAATATTAAGGTTTGTTCCAGTCTTCAAAATATACGCTGTTTACTGAAAATTCAATTTTTTTTTTGTCCTGTTCACATTAATTTGCATGGTATCATGAACACTGAAAATTCATATTTCTCATATTGCCCTGTAAGGCATTGGATGTTTATCTAGATTCTAGACATATCAAGGGTACAGAAACAACACAATATTTCCCCATCAAGGCAAAACAATAGGTAATAAATCATATTATCACTGGACAGTATAGATATCAATATCCTGAAATCAGCAGTTGAATTAGCAAATTCGGTTAAACTGTAACCCTACCATATGGTGCAGTTTTGGTAGTAGTCATCTGTAACGTGAGTAACCAAAAGATATCTTGATTCTTATTTTTTATTGCTCCATGGTTAAACTTTCAAAATGCTATTCTATCATCTGTTGGTCATGTTCAGTAACTTAAGAAAAAAAGATACTGAAATAATCAAATATCCATAAAATACAAGGGTACCAAACTTCGTAATGTGAGTAACGATGTAACGTTAGTAACAATTTATCAGAGGTATGTAATGTGAGTAACAAAATCTTTGTGTGTAGAGATCATCAGTGGTCTAGATGATGAGGAAGGAAAACTCTCGAAATTGTTGAAGAAAGCTTATTGGAGGAGTTGCAACACCATATTGTCGAACTCCTGCCTCAATTCCTTGAGCACTGCCTTACCAAGCGGAAACAGGCTGCTTTTTATCAGAAAAGACGGAAAGTTGCAGTAACTGACTCAAAATCCGAGGGACTGCTCCAGGTCTACTTCTCTGAAAATTATACTTGTCAAGCACAAGATGAAATTCAGTGTGTCCACTGGAAGCAGGCCAAGGTTAGTTTGTTTACAGCTGCTTTTTTGGCACTCTGAAGCGTTGCATTCCAAGGTTATCGCCTCTGATAATTTGACCCATGCCAAAGAAGTTGTTGTCGCTTACGTGAACAGATTGCTGAAGGATAAACCTGAAAGTATGAAAGTACTGTCAATCTGGTTTGATGGCGCACGATCACAGTTCAAGAACAAGTACGCTTTGGCAGACATTGCAGCCCTAGAGGAGAAGCATGGAATTATGATCACTTGGAACTTTTTTGCGACTTCCCATGGTAAGGGTCCCGTTGATGGGATCGGAGGGTCAGTAAAGCGTCATATCTGCAATATGGTAAACACCCGCAAGCATCATGTCAAGTGTGCAACATCCTTCACTTTAGTATCCCAGACAATGCCAAACGTGGAAGTTATAGAAATGACTTCCAAGATGATCAAACAGGCAAATCTTGACCTTGGACTTAACAGTATTTTCAAAAATGCTAAACCCCCTCCGAGGAATCGCAAATGCTCACTGTTACAGTAAGTGATAATGGAATCAACCTACAAA
Organism: Bathynomus jamesi; assembly: GCA_023014485.1. NCBI lineage: Eukaryota > Metazoa > Arthropoda > Malacostraca > Isopoda > Cirolanidae > Bathynomus > Bathynomus jamesi. The sequence goes on from JAJOZX010004309.1 coordinate 398,113, forward strand.
CATTTACAAAGGACAGATATCCAGATTCAGAGAAAGAAGGATCTTCAACTGATCCAAAAGAGGACTCATCACCAGTTGACGAGGCAGCAAACTTTTCAACGGATGACGTAGCTGGTAGCTCTTCGACTTCAGTTCAATCCTAGCCTCGTGTAAACATGTTTAAAACAGTACATTCATTATTCTTATAATTGCTGTAGGTGTACTATAGCACAAGCAGATGTACCTGAAGTTGACAAGATCAAGATTAGGCGGTGTTAAAGAGAGTTTTTAGTTGAATAAATAATTAAAATGTACCTGTAACGTGAGTAATGTAACGTGAGTAACGGGACTTTTTTTCTGTTTGCCTATTTTCTAACCAAAATTTCATATTGCCAAGGAATATAGATTCAGAACCCATGAACCCTCTTTGTTTTAGCATTTATAGTTCAACAAGAATTGGGTGACAAATTTGGATGAAAAATTGTAGCGATACTTTCTCGTAACGTGAGTAACGACCAAAGGAATCAACTTGTCAGAGCAACCAATACAGACTTTGCTTCAATAAGCACATGTTAATGTTGAAAATTCCCCAAGGTTGTCATGTTATAAATGTGGTGGGACTTTTTATCACTTAATAAGAACATAACCAATGATAACAGAGCCGGCTCCTACAATAAAAGTAACGTGAGTAACGCTGGAAAGCTCTGTGTGTGAAAATTGTCCCTTTTATGAGCACATTGATCTAAAAAAAAGGGTCTGTTGTCAGTACATTTAATCTAGAAAGATGATTAAGGTTGATAGATGCTTAGATAATGTTTGACAGGTGATGAACTGACCGCATGACGTTTGATCTTCATAAGATTTTAATGAAAAATGGGGGAAACTTTATACAGCGAGTAAGTGCTGTTAACCTCATCAAACTTTATTAATTAATTAATTAATTAATTGATTAATTTACTTTATTATTATTATTATTATTATTATTATTATTATTATTATGTTCTCCCTCACACAAGGCAGAAATTCTTACAGTGTTCTCAAACACATAGCCATTGTATTAAACAACTTCTTTGCAAATATCGCCTCCAATACTGCAGCTTTGATTCCAAATACCAAGTCACTATCGACAATACAAGCCATACATATACCCAACGATAGCTCTGGCAATAAAACAGTCTTAAAAATAAAGATTCTGCTATTAGTAAGCATAGGTGTACGAGCCGGGGTGGATGGGGTGGCTGATTGGGGGGGGGGGGGGTTCTTCGCAAATATCGCTTCCAATACTGCAGCTTTGATTCCAAATACAAGCAAGTCACTACCGACAATACAAGCCATACATATACCCAACGATAGCTCTGGCAATAAAAAGTCTTAAAAATAAAGATTCTGCTATTAGTAAGCATAGGCGTACGAGCCGGGGTGGATGGGGTGGCTGATGGGGTGGGGGGCTGAATTCGGGCAAACTGGCTCTGCATTCGGGCAAAATGAAAAAAATAATAGCTTTTAAAAGTTGGAGAAATGCTAGCTAGCCTTATATCATATTATAAATTCAGGATCAGAAAGTTATAAGATAATTTCATATTTTTAATTATTAGCTGTTATTTTTAAGTACTTATTAACTCCTTCACTGTCAGGTGGTGTATGGTATTTTTTTGTGCAGTAAGTTGCGTCTCCAAGATTGGAAACCAACAAGCATTTGGCGAAATGAAACATTTACAGGACTTCATCTTTGGGTGGGAATTGTACAACGAGGAACTGTTATTTCCTACTGATTTATGAATTTACAAATCCCTGAAATGATGTCATTTACATATGCTTGACATGGCAGTGAAAGTGTTAAGCTGTTATTAGTACTTATAGGCTATTTTTCATTCCATGTTTAATCTAGATTTTACTACGGTATTTAACAGAACAATTGAAAATGACATGGATAAAATGATCGACACTTTCAGTAGGCGAAAAGGGCGAGACAAATACTTTTTCCAAGTTTTTCATAATTTTAGTTTGTAAATAGCAACAAATTGAAATTGCTTATTTCGAGAATTTTCCCTTATGCGAGAAATGGCTTTATGTTTTCATCGTTATACTGATGTGTTTTCTTTAATTTCTCAAAAGATACGTTCTTTCAACTTTCATTTTGCATTGTGAGCACGGTAGGTGCTATTAAATTTATTTAGGTTGTGTTGGCTCACAATTTTTTATTATCTTTCTTACGCATGAGTAAAATATTTGATATAGTCTTGTGCCCTATTAATCAAAATTAACTAAGTACCAGTAGGAATTACAATACATCATGGCAGTTGCATAAAAAAAGAAAAATCATAGATTAGTGCTTCTAATGGCCTGTTGGAGTGAGGGAGCCTCAGCCTGTGATGAGCTTAATGTCATATATATATATATATATATATATATATATATATATATATATATATATATATATATATATATATATATATATATATATATATATATACAGTTAATTACATTAACTATCTAATTTTGGGCATTTTTTGTTGTAAATTTGGGCAAATTTGTATCAGCAGCCCCAAAAAGATTAGGTGCCGTACGGTTATGTTAGTAAGATCCCAGTGAAACTATACAAATTAGTATCAGCTGAAATTGCAATTCCACTTAGTAAACGCCCGAATATTACTCGACAGTCTAAAGGAAGCTTAGGGGTAACTGGCCCAGGCGTCGCTCCCTCACCCTCTGTCGAGCTGGGTGCTCAGGGGTGCCCCCGCCACTCCCCCCCTTACTTCACGAATCGGGGGTGCATGCATATATATTAAAAAAACATTTCAAAATAGAAAATATTTGAAAATTGAAAATGAATGAATTGTGTTCATTGCCGACTTTTACCGATAAATTGGCAAGTAATTTGGTCAGAGCAAATAGTAGAGCCACTTTCGCGATATATTTGCTAATTAATGAAGAGATTAAATTGAAATAAAATATAATTTCATTCATGGTAAAATAGAAAATATTTTTATATCTTGATACGGGAAATGAGACTAAAAATAAATATTCTCTCTCTCTCTCTCTCTCTCTCTCTCTCTCTCTCTCTCTCTCTCTCTCTCTCTATATATATATATATATATATATACAGTATATACAGTTGAGGGGATCAAACGCTCTTTTAGTGGTATCTCCATTATTCCATGAAGGGGTGAGGGAACAAACAAAGAATATTTGACATAAAAATAATTAAAAATACAGGGTGTCCATAAATGTTTACCCTGAAAACAGTATGCTCTCATGTTTTAATGACGAATCTTACATCCGTTTTCTTTTTACAGGTGATCTCGTACAAGCATAGAGTTTCTGTGCTGGTGTGTTTCGTCTACCGCATTCGCCGCTAGGAGCGCTGTAGTAGCTGTTTAGTTAAGATGGCGTCTGTGACAGAGAAGGCACAATGTGTTGTGTGGCTTGCAGAAACAAAATCTCCTGTCAGTGTTCAGAGAAGGTTCAGAACAAAATATGGAAAGAATCCACCTGATGTGAAGTTAATTAAGTCGTGGATGAAAAAATTCTTGGAAACTGGAAACGTGGAAAAGGGAAAGAGCAGTGGTAGACCATCAGTTTCCGATGGGACGGTGGAAAACATTCAAACTGCTTTCACACGGTCACCAAGGAAATCGGTGAGACAAGCTTCTTGCCAACTAAAGATACCGAAGTCTACGGTGCACAAGGTGTTACACAGACGTTTGAAGTTACACGCCTACAAGGTACAAATTGTTCAAGAACTGAAGCCTGATGACCGTCCAAAACGTGAACAATTCGCTATTGACATTTTGAACAGCATTGACGAGGATAATGACTAGGGGTGCACATGTGGAAGTTTATTAAGTTCATTAACTATGTATCAAAACTTTGTATGTTTATCTACTTATGATTAAAACTGTGTTTGAATACGAGTGTTTATTTAAATGTTATAGCATGTTTTAATCAGGGTAATCATTTATGGACACCCTGTATTATTTGTTTAATCTTTCAGATATTGACTAAACTCCTAATTCGTTTTGAATGAAAATACAGATTGAAAAATGTTTATATTTGACCATTCCAAGGGTGACCTCGCGTGAAGTTGAACTGGGAAATGTGATAAAATGTTATGTTACTACTTTTTTAAGTTTTTAAACTACCACAGAAATTAAAAATTTGCATGAAAACAGTGGTGTGTGTATGTGTGTGTGTGTGTGTGTGTATATATATATATATATTAATCGCTTTATGAAAATTGAGTGACTATCGTGTCATTTTCTTTCATATCACGCCGTTGATAATCCCAATAATAAGAGGTCTAGTGTTTGTTCCAGGGCTTCCCAACCTAGGGGTCGCAAAGATCATATTTGGGGTCGCGAACCGATCTGATAATTTTATTTTCAATTCTCTTCCTACGTTCGTCTGAC
>JAJOZX010004309.1:405000-409135 GCA_023014485.1 Bathynomus jamesi
ATCAAATTGACACATTTTATTATTATTATTTATAAATGTATTAATAAAATTATTAACTTCGAGTAGATAAATAGATATTTTGTAAGTCATCAAGAGAGCCACTCGTATCAAACTAGGCCTAGAACTAGGTATATTATTCTTCACCTAAGATTGTCTTTATCTCAAAATTCACCTATTTTCGTAGGGTTCAAATTAGAGAATAACTTAAGAAAAGATATTCAAAATATCCTTAACATAAATGCGTTTAAAAGTAAGATGAAATCAACCAGACATGGGGTCATTACAAGGTTCATCATTATCATTATCGTTATCATTACCAGAAATTTTTCATTATTATCATTACACACTTTTGTTTCATTATCATTACATTATCATTACAAGCCCTTCATTATCATCGTAATGATCATTACAATACTGAATATACTGAATAAGCGCTCCACCAGTGCACTGGAGGCAGGGATGCAAAGATGCTTGGCAGCAAGAACAGATACATCAGGATACAGATGTGCATTGTCCCTCAACCATGTCAGGGGATTGCAGTCCTCATCAATGCAGTGCTGGTCAAGGTAGCTGTCCACCTGGCTGACAATAGTGTTCTGAGAAGCTGTAGAGGGAGCTGGAGCAGCCATAAAATTGAACAACCTGCACCGCTTTGATGCTGGCTGGGACTGGGAGGAATCAGAAGCCGCATATATTACACTGTAATGAAAATGTAATAAAATGATTCATTACAGACCTTTCATTACTATTATCATACCATTATTGCCTTAAAATTTCCTTCATTATCATTACAAGAGATTTGTAATTAATTATAATTAATTACCATTACAATGATAATGACCCCATGTCTGAAATCAGCCTTAATGAAAGAATACCGAAATCGCACTAATGCATTTCCGGACTACATAATTATTACTCGTCCGTTGGTTGCGTTTGTCTAATTGTTGTACTCACTATTAACTCTAAATACAGAAAGTTTCATAACTCTTGCACTGACCAAAATTGAATGTATACTGCTAACATAATTCATTTCTCATATCTACTACAAGGTCATCTTGTATATCCTAAAAATTCACCTTTGACCTTGTAACTATTAATCTCGCGTTATCTTATACGTAATCATCATTAATCTTATTTATATAATTTCATAACCCAAACTAACTCTATATAATAAACTCTTATCTTATAATTAAATTTGAGAGCACAGTAAAGCCTAAAACTTAAGGGCCAAACTACTCGGGTAGAAATAAAAAATAAATTCCATAAAAAATTAAGGTAATATTGATTTTTGATCAATAGAGATTTATTATTATTAAAAACCATTTAGAAAACGGTGAAAGAACGCTATAAATAATTCAGTACATTATAATTATTATTTATATAGTTAATTAACCCTTTACCGCCGAGTGGGTCGAATACGTACCGTTTCAAATTTAAAGAGTAATAAAACGAAAATAAATTTAAATTTAAATTTCTATTTACAATTTAATACATTTTATCTAAGTATATATTTGAAATTTATTTTTAAATTTTTAATTAAAATTTCCATTTAAAATTTAATTTTTTTTTTTTTAATTTCATTAAAATACTTTTGAGAACATTTTTGGCAATTTTTCAACGATAACTATTTAAAATAATTAAATTTCAGTATTATGAACGATCTTTGATGGAATTCCTAACAAAAGGTTCGTTTCCTTTCAAGAGTTACCAAAATTCCATTTTGCATAAACTTGATGGGCTATCTATGTATTCGATATTCAAGGCTGTAACAAAGAGTCAGAGAGAGAGAGAGAGAGAGAGAGAGAGAGAGAGAGAGAGAGAGAGCATAGATCAAAGAGAGCATAGATCAAAGAGAGCATAGATCAAAATCAGGTTTCGCGTAAACCAGGGTTTCCCAACCTTTGTCATGTGCGACCCCAAAAATTATGTCCGCACAATTCACGACCCCAAACACTGGTCGAAGTTCGACAAATTCCCCAAATGTTATTTTATATATATATATATATAATATATATATATATATATATATATATATGTGTGTGTTACAGTCAAAGTGTGTTATTACATAAACAATTATTTAAACCTATCATTACATAAATAATTATTATCATTACATCATTACATAAATTTAAACCTATCATTACATAAATAATTACTTTTAAAAGTATTTCAGTTGATATTTGTCAAAACCTTGCAGGTAACGTGGTGGGAGAAAATTCCGCTATAAAATATTTAGTCACTTAGTTGGTTGTCTAAACGTTTCGTAATTCCCATTTAAGGGTGTTGTGAAGATACAACCATCCTCCAAAAAATGAGAACCCTCCAAAATTATTCATTCCTTTCTCAAGATAAGCACAAATCGATCTTAATGACTAAGGTATTAACGCTTCTTTCAATTTTTATATATGTTATTTTATATATGTTACATATGTTACAGATATACAGGGTGTCCCATAAGTCCGGCATCATAGGAAAAATAATAAAAAAAAGGCAAAACAAAAGCTTTTATTTGCAGAACGTGCTCAATATGCCCACCATTGTTTTCAATACACAAATTCAGACGTGATACCCAGTCATCAAGCACGCGGTGAATGATGTCAGGAGTAATGGTGTTACATGCCCCAATAATGCGCTGCCGCAAATGTTCAGCACTCCTAATTTTCTCTGCGTATACCAGCGCTTTCAAGTGGCCCCAGAGATAAAAATCTAGTGGCGTGAGATCCGGGCTTCTAGCTGGCCATTTCACAGGCCCTCGACGTCCTATCCAATGACCAGGGAATTGTTGGTACAGTATTCCCTTACTTGGGAATACTTGAAAATTTCTCCTATGATGCCGGACTTATGGGACACCCTGTATATATGTTTATATATGTTATATATGTTATATTATAGTCTACCAATAAACCTTTTAATTTTAATTTTTATTTATATAAAATTTATTAGTATTATAGCTAATTAATTATCATAATGAAAATAGTGCCATTTTTAGAGGAACGGAATGAACAGAAATTGAGTCAATTAATCAAAAAATATTTGGCAGCTTCTTTGAGAAACGCTATATCTACTTAACAAATTTGTTCTCAGATTTGAAACAAAAGATAATTTCGAATGTATTTTGGAGGAATTATGTAAATAGTTCATCCCGAAATGAAATAATAATATAAAAAAAAACTTGGGGTTTTATGGGGGGGGGGGGGGGGTAAGTAAATAACTACGAAAAAAAAAAAGATCTTAATGATTTGGTTTGAATTTATGATAAAGTTTACCCTAAATTTTCTTCATTTTCAAGAACTGATATTATTAGATCAATTTTAAGTTATTTTAAGTATTATTTCAGAAATATTAATAATAATAATTCTCGTCATTGTAATTGCACACTTTTCAATTTTACTAAAAGCACAACCAACTAATCGGAATAACTTTCAAATGTTATTCAATGCACTTCAGTTTTCTGTTCTTTACAAATACACACGGTTTACAACTTTACATAGACGAGTAAGTATTTTTCCTGTGTAAGGTTAGTTAGTCAAGTTAGCTTAATTTGGTTAGGTTAAGTTATATTATGTCCGGTTAGGTTACGTTAGATTAGGTTAGGTCTGGTTAGGTTAGGTTAGGTCAGTCATTTTCATTAAAAATCCGAAATGTAGTTTGAAATCTGAAACCATTATACTTTCACAAGGTCATGAAATTTGGTTTTGATCATGCGCCTCGGTGGTGTAGTGGTTAGCGTCGCTGACTACGAATCCATCGGACCCGGGATCGAGACCCGGTGACGGCAGGCGGCACGCAGCAAAACCCAGCTGTTCATCCTTCCACACAATAGAAATTGGTTGGTAGATAAATAGGTACCCTGGGTGGCCTAGTGGTTAAGACGCTGGGCTGCTGGTGGGGCGTGGTTCGGATTCCACGTTAAACTGTAGGTTCTAAGGCGGAATGACAAGCTTGACCTTCGTCAGCCCTGTATAAAATTGCAAACTGCCTTCAGCAAACGGACGTCCTTTACCGTCTAAAATCTAATAATTTGGTATAATTACAAAATTCTTGCATAAACACTTAATAAAGATTATAAAGAAGTTACAGACTAGGAAATATTAATTTTACTGTAAACATTACAGTTCATTACGTAAACTTGGGA